>LOEQ01008348.1:61843-74359 GCA_001685075.1 Bramus lutescens
AAGCCATAGCAATTGGGCAGAGACTCTGAGCCTATGGGTCCTGGCAGTTGCAGTTAACATCACGCATCTCAACACTCCCACCAATGACCTACAAACGAGGGGCCCAGTTCAGTGTCACTTCCTTGGTGTGTTCATACCATGTCTGAAAACAAGATTTTTTCACACAAACGCTCTCTTTCTTGTTTTTCTTGACTGAACTCACGCTTGACTCTACAGCAGTTTTCCAACACCACGCCATGTTTGACCTCTTCCTCTGCCGTCCTTCCTTCCAAAAAACTCACCGCTAGATGGCTCTGCAGACAAGGCCAACAGATGAACAATTTGCAAACTCAGGGCAAAAATGAAAGTTGTTTACAAAAATAGGAAAAACTGTCAGTCCAAGCATTACAGGTAGAGTATTTTCTTCTTTTCCATATCTTCCTCTTTCATAGTATACTGTTGGTTTTCTTTAATTAATTTATTTATTTAATATATTTATATATAATATATTTATAATACTTGTATACGATATGTAACAAATATTATTTATTTATTCAATGCCATGCTCCATTGAGCCTAGGGATGTTTGCACAGCGTGTTCAATCTTTCATAAGTGCTCCAGGTTATCTCTTTGTGACTTTTCACATGCAACCTATGTCCCGGGAACCAGCAGTTCAAGAGCTAGGCTAGCGAGAGAGACAGGAAGGGAAATCTGCCTTGCCCACGGCACTGTTGCCCCACAACTCCAGCTCGTAGCTAATTAAAACCCAATGCCTCAGACTTTTTGAGCTCAGATACATTCAGCACCTAGATGGGGTGGCCTGTCTCTCCCCCTGCTAACTCACTCGGCAAGCATATCATTACCAGCCTAAACCAGGAACAGCTACCATCTTGTTCTACTCCGAGATACTGTGGGTCCCACAGGAGCCAAATTTATTCTATTTTTGTGGCCTGACCCCTAATGGGGGCAATGGACCATGGCAAGATCTGCCCATACTCCCTGACCCACTACAAGTTTCTTCCTGCCAATGCAAGCAGATTGCCACCTCACAGAGAGTAGCAACAGTTGCACGTACTGGCTGGGAGGGAGGGGCTGAGAATGGCCAGGGCAGAAAGGAGTGAGAGGCAGGCAGTCAGGATAATTAGAAAGAAAGAAGAGGGACCAGTAGTGAACGGATGCTGTAAGGCCCTGGCACCTGCTTCCCTCCATATCAGACCACAACAATAGATACAAAATGAGACTGAAGAACCTTAAGCCCCAAGCTGCTCATCCCTCTGATTAGGGGATTCTAAATGACTGCACTGGTCCCACAACTCCAAAGACAGCTCATCAGCAGACCATGGATACAAAGGAGAGCCAATGGAAGTCACCAATTATTCTGATATATTCTTCCTCCAGAGCCATAGTGTCTATTGACTCTGCGTTCCAGAAGCTAGCCAGTGATTTTTGTATGAAATTACTTTGTCCACCTAGGCGTAGAGGTTTCCTGAAATGTTACACTGAGAAGAAGCAAATTTTGAGTCACCAAACACATTGGTTAAGAAAAGCAAATCTAAGCTGGGCCATGATGGCATACACTTTTAATCCCAGGACTCAAGAAGCAGGCGCAGGTGGTTCTCTGAGTTCAAGGCCAGCCTGGTCTGCAGGTTGAGTTCCAGGACAGCCAGAGCTACACAGGAAAAAAAAAATCTCAAAAATAAAAGTTTAGGAAAATGAAACAAGTTTTTTTTGAATTATGGAGTTTTCCATTATTAACCCAAATGGTATCTCTGCTTTGAATTAGATTTAGCAGAGAAGATAGCTAATAAACACATTTTATTTTATGATTTTATCTCTAAGAGGAGTAATCTTATGAAAATCTTACTTTCAAAAATTTCTGGAGTTTCAGTGTATTTCAGTAACAACATACCTCTCAACTCAATAAATTAGCTAACTCCTCCCATAGCCCTCACAATGAACTTCATCTTAGACCCTAACCATTGATCACGATGAACCTTGTCTTAGAACATTGGTTCTCAACCTACAGGTCATGACCCCTTTGGCATAACTTTATCTCCAAAAATATTTACATTGTGATTCATAACAGTAGCAAAATTATAGTTATAAAATAGTATGAAAATATTTTTATGGCTGGGGAATCACCAAAACATGAGGAACTGTATTAAAGGGCTGCAGCCTTAGGAAGGTTGAGAACCACTGTCATAGATTCTAACAGCTCATGGCAATGGTCCTTGGCTTAGACCCTAACTGTTGACCCCCAGCTTGGAGCTCTCAGGCCATGAGCTCCTGTCTGCTAGTTCTCTCTTCTACACCTCTAACTTCAAACTTGAACTATACAAGGCAACTCCCTTCTCCATCCCCGTCTTCAGTTCTTCCCTGGCCAAGTGGAAGCCATGACATATAGCTTCATGTATTGCGTCTGTTTAACACGGTGACATGTCTAGAGCCTGCGACTAGTTTCATAGACACTTAACAGACTTGACAGCTTTTTCTTAGTGCTGGCTCCTCTCTGTCACGTGCTCAATGGCGCTTCCTGTAAGTCTGCGTGTAGCTTTGACCTGAGTTGATGGTTCTCACGGGTGCTCTTGCCTTGGATTTCACTGCATAAAGTCTTTACCCAAATTCTGCTTTCATCTTTTTGGTAATTTCTCCCATTTTTCCACCTCTCCTGTATGTTCCATCCCCCCCACCCCCATCTCATCTGGGTCTTTCCTTTTGTACTACAAGCCTACCCAACTTGCACTCACTGTTTCAAACAACAAAGACCTCTTCTGGTCCCACCACAGCCCGACTCCTCCCTAACTCAGGAGTCCAGGGGTCATGTCTTCTTCCTACCACCTCTTCTGCATTGCACCTCCTTCCACCAAATGAAATCCAGCTCAGTCTGTGGATTGCGGGGCAAAGATAATATCCTTGGAGAAAGCACCCTCATCGCCCAATCGTGATCAAGTTCCTTTGACACATTCTTAATTCCCTTGCTTCACAGAACTAATCCAGGCTGTGATTATTCATAGCAATTATTCAGGGCATGATTCACTCATTAGTTTTTCTCCTCATTATTCTTAAGGCTTCGAGAAAGTAGGTGCCTTGATGCTTTTGACCAACATATTGCACAGATCCTAGGATATATTTGATGTTCAGTAAATAACTCTAAATATTTGAATGGACTTGTTCACTGATTGTATCCTTAAATCTTTCTTTCAAAACAATATTGTATCTCCTCCTCTCTGTGATGGTCTGAAATTTGGCTCCTGGTAAAATGCGTATGTGGTATCTTAATCTCCAATGTGACAGTATTAGCAGATGGGGCATTAACAAGGTAATTAAATCATGGAGGCTCTGTCCTCTTGAATAGGATTAGCACCACTGTGGAAGAGATGGAAGGCAGCTGCCTTGCCCTTTCACCCTGTGACAACACAGCAACTCGGTGCCACTTATGGAGCCTTCATCAGATAAGAAATTTAATCATGTCTTAGTCTTGGACTTTCCAGCCTCCAAAACTGTGGGTAATAAACTTCAAATCATATAAATTATTTATCCTAACACATTTTGTTATAGCAATGGAACACAGACAAAAGAGATAAGAATCTTCCAGGAAAATGATGTAACTTTAATTTTATCTCACAATAAAATGATGCCCCCCCAAAAAAAAAACCCAGGATGTAGAGGGGAAATAAAGTGACTAAAGAATTGAGAAGCCAGTCCCTACTCTCACCATCTCTCTGCCCTGCTTAGCTCTCTCTGCAGCGAAAACTAGACCTGAACTTTTGAAAGGTTCTTTTTCTTTCTGACATTATTTAGTTTTCAAATTGCTGTCCATTAACGGGACTAGGAAACTGTTTCAGAGGGAAGTCTGCTCTACATTGGGACAGATATTTTAAATGCTTTTGAGCACCTATTTAACAAATAGTAGTGTGGTCCATTGACATCTTATGAATTGCACGGGGTTATAGTGGTCATCATGTTATATAACTAACCTGCGTAATACCACTCAAAGAAAGGTTGCTTTACCAGAATGAAGCAGAGTTGAGCCAACGGCATACTGAAATGCTGCTCACCACCATTTTATTGCTCTGATGAAAAGATGATTAAAGTATATGGCAGCCAAATGTGATTTTATAATAGGATATTTGATTATCTAGTGATAATCGAGTTCCCATGGATTTTCCATTTTTCTTCTTCCCAGAAGATACAGTCCTGGCCTTTTCCACAGAGGTTCACATTTTCTCATTCCCAATAGCCATCTGCCCTTATTATGTGTCTTACATCCAATTGTCTACCTTGGCTTTATCTAAATAAAAGGGTGAGAAAAATAAATAATTTCTTTAAAGTATTGATAGAATTTACCAAGAAACTCCATCCAGGAAATAATTTCCCTCTCCTTCGTTTATCTCTCTATTTTATAAATACTAGGTGGCAGGTTCAGCTTGTCTTTTGGGAGAAACAATGTCAGTTAAGCTCCTGAAGTGGGTTCCTACTGATATTCCTACTCTAGGGATTCCTTTCCATGTGGAAAGATGTCTTAAACTGATAACTGAAGTTGTAAACCAAAGGAAAGTATTGTGTGGCTATAGCTAGACCAAGAGCTTAACTGTGTTCTGTGACTGTAACACCCCTAAGGAAAACAGAGGAGCACCTTCCATGAAGGGCTTGACAGTAATCATGTCTCTCATTTGGAGGGCTGGTCCTTACTTTGGCTTCCTAAAGACTCTTCCCCCACAATGCTCACCAGAAAAAATGAAGGTGATTCTCAGCAAAATATGTAGGTGGCAAACATTTCAAGGATTAAAGAGATCGCAAGTGGTTATCAAAACAAGAAGATGAACTGCTAAGGGTGTAGGAAAAGAGAAAAGAGTGCCTCAAGGTTTCCACCACGAGAGCTCAAGTCAAAGACTGTAACTGATAACTCTCCTTTGTGCGTAGAGGTGCCTCCCAAACTGGACTGTGTTGAGCATTCAATGAGCTCTGCCTGTGGACTGATGCAAACTCAATCTAGTGGCTGCTACACACACCTGACCTAACAACAGTACTAACATTGACCAGTCTTGGGACTCAGTCCTTGCCACACAAGACTCTTGAAAAGAACAAAACCAGATCGTGTTCACCCATTTGAGACGCACGTGCGCACGCGCGCACACATACACACACTACAAAAATAAAGAAATAAATATTAACTATGGAATTATGATTTAACAAAAGAACTGGGAAACAAATATGTATACACCTGTGCCACAGTGTAGCATTACTTACACAGTCAAAGGTTGAAGATACAAATATTCATCAATAGGTGAATGAGAAAAAAAATATGGTACATATGTCATATCTATAAATGTCTCATATGCTTACAATGGAATATTATTCAGACTCACGGGGGAATGAAATTCTGGTGCTTGCTACAGCGTACATTGATCTCAAAGACATTATGCCAAAGCAACTGAGCCAGTCATGAAAGGATGAATGTTCTGTGAATACATGTATAAGATCATTATCTATAATAGTCAGAATTGGACACGGGAAACAGAATGGTAGCTTCCACAAGCCTGAGAGATGGGAACTTCATAGGTACTGGGTGCAGAGTCTCTGTTCAGAAAGAAAAGGACATTCAGGAGCTGAATGGCTGCACAGCAAAGAATGTGCTCACTGCTGTAATCTGTGCTGGCCACATGGTTCAAGGACGCGTTCTGGACTGTGCACATTTAACCAAGCTTCTAAAACTCTAAAATAAATAAATGCAAAGTCATATAAAAATCCATGATGGTGCACACCTTTAATCCCAGCTTTTAGGAGGCAGAAGCAGACAGGTGAGTTCAAGGCCATCCTGGTCTACAGAGTAGTTCGAGGATAGCCAGGAAGCCAGAACTGCTTGCTTCACAGAGAAACCCTGTCTTGAAGAAGAAAAAA
The DNA here is from genome assembly GCA_001685075.1 of Bramus lutescens. Lineage (NCBI taxonomy): Eukaryota > Metazoa > Chordata > Mammalia > Rodentia > Cricetidae > Bramus > Bramus lutescens. The sequence goes on from LOEQ01008348.1 coordinate 67,725, forward strand.
AAAAACTCCTAAAAAATCCAGAGAATCAAAATGATTCCATAATTTTCAAATCCCAACAGAATTACTATTGACTTGGTGGAGGAAAACTCTAAGTCACAGATTTCAAATGTCATATGTGGCTCTAACAGTCCTCAGGAGAAAACAGGAAGACGATGCCTCAGCAAAGCCGGATTAGAAGAGGTCTGAAAACGCATCCCCTTTTACAAACAAAAAAGCAAAACTACAACTCCACAAATACAATTTGACCTCTACAAAATACAATTTTACTCCTAGCTTGTGCTCATTCATGAAAAATCAGTTTTATGAATATGGAAAACGTATCTAGAGTTCTAGATATTTTAAGTGTATTTATTGAAGTCCATGCGTGTCACATTTGATGCCCTCTGAAGAGGTAGAAATGGCACAGAGCCATCACACATTAACGGTTGGCACATAGATTGGGGAAGAGAAGATGGACATCTTGTAGGCTTCTGTTTTGAAAGTGTCATCTGAGTCAAACATTGTAACTGATTTTTGTTTTGATGTCTTTCTTCCTCATTCATATGGATTATCCATTTCTTCGTGCTTTATTTTGTGTGTATATGTATGCACACATTCTTGTGTGTGGCTGTGCATGCAGACGCCTGATATTATTCTTCGGGTGTCAATTGTTTTCTTTTTTTCTTTTGGAGGCACAATCTGTCACTGCCCTGTAGGTGACAGACTAGGCTATGCTTGCTGACCAGGGACCCTAAAAACTCTGCTTGTCTTCACCTCCCTGGTGCTAGGATTGCAAGCACGTGCCATCACACCCAGAATTTTCCAGGGTTCTGGGAACCGAAGCCAGGGGCCTCATGATTCCATAGCAAGCACTTTATTGACAGGGATCTTTGCCAGCCTTGATCTAGAACTTGCTCAACCTCTGGAAATTCACCTTGATTTGCACTTACACACATGTGCTCTTTCTTTGTTCAAAGTTGATGCTCATTAAGAGTGTTCCCACAGCCCACGTGAAGAGCATGGGGTGTTTTCAGTATACATAGCACAATGTTTCCTTGGTAAATATACCCCCAGCCTGTTTTTATCCACTTGAGAATTCTCACATTTCACATTCCATAGTAAGGCTACTTTGTTACTCCAAAAACAATAAAAATAAATAAATAAATAAAATTTATGGCATGCCTTGGAATGGTCCCAACTTTATTAACATATGGAAAAGACTATAATCATTTAACCAACAAAGGAGTGTCTTTTCTTCTCAGCGACCATTGTTCTTATTTATGGGGGTGTTTCCTCCTTCCCCCAAAGGCTCATCATCCCCATGACCCTAACAAAGGAATGAATCACTTGCTCAAAGGCATGCTTTTGGAAAATGTATTTGAAATCTTGGTGACTCACGTTTGTTGCTTTTCCTCTGATTTTACTTCAGTCTCCTGAGTACATTATCCACTTCCCTGATCTGGCTGTGCTTTTCCACAGAGGGAAATGCCTTCCTTCAAACACCACTCTTCATGAACATCTATCTGTCCTCAAAGTTCAAACTCCTATGGAACCTCCCCAGAGGGGTCTTTAGGAGCCCTTCCCTGTCTCTCATGTTATCACTCACTCCTGTGTGAGGATCTTAACACAGACATCTATGGCTCCTCTTCCACCACATGAGAGGGATCCCACACTCAAGAGAAAATGGGAACTTAGTCTGCACTGCCTACCTGTCCTCCTGTCAAAAAGAGGATGTGGGGGTGAGGGGGTCTGTTTCTGTGCTGTTGTTGGAACCTAAGCAGTGCCATGGGTAATAGATCACTGATTCACTTTTATTAAGTACCGAGAATTTGCGTTCTGAAAGGTGGTCTTTTACTACACTGGAGAAGCTGAGATTTAAGCCTAATGGGTATCCAAAGTCCCTGGTCCCCATCCAACAAGTATCATATCTCCAAACTTCCTTTTTTATTCCTCCCTCCCAATTACACATCAAGGCCTCCTCTCCCGACCATGTATAGTAGTAAAATATACCAACCTAATACCTAGCTCCTATAAATAATCTCTTGTCAATATTCTCCCATTTATTTCTTGTCTGCTACCTAAATGCAGAAGATTCAACACAGCCCCTGACATGGATACCTCAGTCACCATGTGGAGAAGGTAGAGACACTTGGGTGGAATATTGCATGATCAAGACTTATTTCATATTGGTATCAATCTGCTGAAATTCTGCAAGTTTCTATTTCAGTTTTTATTCAATTAGTTGAGTCTGATATACACACTACCAAAATCATAATTTTCATAAGTTTCTTAGGACTCTTCAAAGTTACAAGCACAGTGTAGAAAATTTCAAAGTAGAAAGCCATAAAGGAAAAGCTAGTCTTCCTTCTGTGGAGGTAGAAAGTTGTTTTGTGTTCCTTGTTATTGTTTTCCATTGCACCTGTAGAGGAATGCAGGAGGAATAACACACAGGAGAGAGAATAAGAAAACACCGGCAGAAAGATAAAGAGATGATTTTTCTTGAGGGGAGAGACATCTTTGTTCTTTCGTGAATTATTTCACTGTAAGGTGATGTCCGCAGGACCTGCCATGAAGAGCAGAATGATGACAGGATCAGATCGCTCTGTATAGTGACTTGGGGAGGGGGGTGAGATTCCCTGAAGAACAAGGATGAACAAGAGAAAGAAACAGGAGGTTGATGAGAGAGAGAAATATGTCCATGATGGTAAATGGCTAAGAACTGGGAGAGCAATGCCAGGAAGAAGACCCCCACCCCAGGAATTCCCAAGGACACCGAGGAATATGAACTATAAATTCACTCATGTTGATGTCTCTTTCTCTAACATGCATGTCTACTCCTGTTCCGTGTATTGGTCAGAATGTGTTATCCACCTTTCCTCAGGGAAGCAGGTCTTATCCACCCACACAGAAATGGTTGCTCACTTCTTCCACCCCTCCTCACCTCAATATCTTTTCCTTGGGGAGCTACTCCACATTCTACAGAAGAAGTTCCCAACAGTATCAGTTGTGGGGTGATGGCAAGGACCTATGGCCTCCCACTTCAGTGTCTAAAGTCAGGCCGGCTCTTGAGCTCATCCTATTCACTCTTACAATCTTTCAGTTCTACTTGGGGTCCAAGAAGATGTTCTTCCTATTCATAATTTTACAAGACCTTCCATGTATCTTCTTATAACCATGACATATTACTGTTTACTTGAAACAGAGAGAATATGTTACAGCCTGGATTGGACAGGCTCTCCTGACCAGAAGTCCTGTCTGCCTTTCTCCTTCTATGTGTCTATTGGCTTCCCCTTCTCCAAGCACACTGACTGATGGTGGGCAGGATGGGGTATCCTTCTCAGAGTTCACAGAACAGAAGCATGTGCTGGGCAGATACGACAAAAAGATACTTCTACATGCTCTTAAGAAAAATTCCTGGAAGTGAAATTTCTGTTTCAAATTACCCTGTAGCATTATTAAAACGAGATGTGCTTGCACTAGTATTAATAAACAGTAACCAATAGTAAATATTGTCGGGAATCACAGTACTATGATTAATAAGAGAACACTACATTCACTTTCTTCCCCATCATGGCCATATTTCAGGGAATGGCTCTTTTCCTGTCTCACTTCATCTTCATACTACCATCTCTGAGCAGACACAGTCTGATATCACTTCTCTTGTTTGTTTTTGGTTCTTTTTCAGAATGTGCCTTTTGCACTTTTCCAAAAAAAATTACTATGAAAAAAATTTATTAAATCTTTGAGAATTTCATAAAATCTATTTTGATGATATTCACCCCAATTCTTTCCTCCTAGATCCTCCCAGATCCACCCTAGCCAACACTCTCACCTACACCCTCCATTTTGTGTCCTCATTTTTTTTATACCCCATCAAGTCCAGTTTATGCAACCTGTGTACTCCCGAGTGTGAGGCAGTCCACTGAATTAATTAATCACTATCCACTGCACAAAGAAACTTCTCTGATGAGGTCTGAAAGCTGTTCTGATCTATAAGTATACAAATACAAATTTAGAGGGATTATTATTTGGCACTAAGGCCATTTTGCAGAATAATAACAGCAATTTCATCCTGAGGGTCTTAGAGCCTCTAAAACCATGGGCTCTTAGTTAGAACCAGGCATGTGTTTCCTCCTGTTGAGTCAGATTAAATCCAATCAAAAAGTGGTTGGTTAACCACATAATATATGTGCCACTGTTACACCCATGGGAAGATAACTTGCCAGTTGAGGTGGAAGGTCCTTCTATCTATGTGTTGCTTTTATTGGTTAATGAATAAAGAAACTGGCTTGGTCTATAGCAAGTTAGAACTTAGCTAGGCTGAATGCTGGGAGAAAGAAGGAGGAGTTAGAGAGAAGCCATGGAGCCTCCACCAGAGACAAACATGCTGAAACTTTGCTGGTAGGCCATGACCTCATGGTGATGCAAAGATTAATGGAGATGGATTAAATTAATATGCAAGAGATAACTGATAAGAAGTTAGGGGTAATAGGCCAAGCAGTGATTTAAATAATATTGTTTCTTTGTGATTATTTCACGGCTGAGCAGCTGGGAACCAACAGTCTCCTTACAACAGCCAGTGATCACAATAGTAGTTTATGGCATTCAGAGTAGAGTAAGACTATTAATGACTGCTCACCTCTAGAAACCTACATGACACCATTTAGAACTTTGAAGGCTACCCAATAGGAAGCCTCCTAGTTGATACCAATTTGATTTCTACATGTCCTGGGATCAATGTGGTATCATCAGCAGTGGGGTCTGACCATCAAGTTTCTGCTGCTCAACCAAGAGAAATGGCAATAGCTGTACTGTTTGAGGGGCCTCTCCATCTCCTGGACAGCTCTGACACACAGCTCAAGAGGAGGTATCCCATTATCCCATACCTGGCACTGGGTTTTTATTTGGCAACTTATTGCTTCTGGGTAACTCCAATTAAAGTATTTTTATATGAATAGATAGATAAATGATACATAGATAGATAGATAATAGATAGATAGATAGGTTGATTGATAGATAGATTGATAGATCGATTGACTGATTTAAGAAGCAAAAAAAATGTGGATTTTCCATATGGGTTTTTCAAATATTCTTAGTGTTAGTTATCTCTCCTCCATGCTCCTGTGCCCTATCCTCCCACCTCTCTTCCCCTTACACACACACACACACACACACACACACACTCACCCTTCTTCATACTGCTTGTGTTCTACTATCTCCCCTTATTTAAAATCTTTCTCTACCCTAAACCCACAAATGGTCCCTTTCTAGTTGCCTGGATTCCACAAGTATGCCCAATTCCACATGAGAGACATTTACCTTTCTAGGTCTGGGTTACCTCATTCAATATACTGCTTTCTAGTTCCATCCTATAAATTTTGTAATTTTTTCACAGCTAAATAAATTCCATTGTATATAGGTACCGCATTTCTATTATTTGTTCCTCATCAATAAACACTTATACAGGCTCCGTGCTTTAGTTATTGTGAATAGAGCAACTATAAATATGGATGAGCATGTGTCTCTGTAGTGGAAAATAGCATCCTTGGAACGTTCTCAGGAGTGGTACTGCTGGGAAATATGGCAGGTCTATTTCTAGCTTTTTGAGGAGCTAGCACGTGGATTCCCATAGTAGCTGCACCAATTTGTATTCCCACCAACAGCGCACAATGTTCCCAGTTCCTCCCTTTCTTCCTTTTGCTTTCTTAATCTTAGCCATCCTGAACAGGGGTAAGATGAAATCTCAATTTTATAGAGAATGAGGATGGAGGGTTTGTTTCCACCAAGCTTCTTTGGGACTACCATTTTACTTGTACACACAATGTTTCATTGAATCTTGCCAACACATTTGAGAAGATATGATAAAACATTGGGCTTTACATTGTAATAGTAACTGACACAAACTGTTCAGAGGAAGTTTGAGGTTTTTGCCTTCAGAATCAACTTTCCCCAACTGTGTTGTGGGGTTTTATTCTGTCACAATTCTTTCTTGTCATTCTGTGGATTATAGGAGGCATAACTTCACCTTATCCTTAGGAGCACACTGTTGGATAACAATTTCCTCCGAGATGAAAACATCCCATCCTGCAGGAAGCTCCTCAAACAGAAATGTAAACTAAATAGCTTCAGGAAATCCCTGAAACTGACCAGATTCACTAGATACCTTCCTGCTAGAGTTCGCAATAAAAGCTGAATGAGAGTCTCCCTCAGGTACAGCAAAACCTAGCTGCAAATAAGACTCTCAGAGAAGCTAAGCTGCAAAAGAAGACTCTGCGACCAGACCAGCTGCCTCTGAAAAGCAGAAACCAGCTGAGCTGCCTGAAAGAGGGTCAGACCAACTGAAGCACCTGGAGAGGATGCTCTCCAACCTGTTGAGCTGCCTGTAGGCTGCAGAGTGGTCTCCAGGTTACAACTTCATGAGTTGTCACCTATGCTGGAGTGGGCTTTGGTGATGCAGCTATCTTTGAATCCTTTCTGCTCCTCTATCCAACCCCTCACCTACATTCCTGTAAGTAATCCCAATAAAAGTCATTGGTTCACTGAATTGGACTTGGGTGGTATCTATACTTTGGTCTGTCATAGGCTCCCTACCTGAGGTGAGTAGATGTTTATGTTGTATCTCCTTAGGAAAATTTTTGCCGCCACCATACATATGT
>LOEQ01008349.1:12057-30545 GCA_001685075.1 Bramus lutescens
TCTCAGAGTGCCGCGGTCCGTTTCAGGCGGGCGGTAAAGTGTGTTGATCCCAGCTCCGCCTCTGCCCCGCATCGCGATTAGACACAGAAAGCCCGCCGTCTCTTAGCAAGTAGGATTGGGTGCGATTGCAGGACCGCCACGGTTAAAAACCACACTCCCTCCGGTGGGCCCCTGGTGGGTGGCTGTGGTGTGNNNNTGGCGGGCCGGTGACATCGTTTGTGTTAAGAGATCCCCTGTGTGTGCCACTTTTTTTGCTTCATACCTGAATTTATTCTTCCTCACTCGGCACATTTTCATTATCAAAATGTTCGAAATAATTTGTTCCCGTTTATGAAATTGAAGCCGTAAGGGGATGCTTACATGTGTGCAGCACTTTAGAGTTACAAACCCGTGCAGAATTCTTTTGCAGCTAGGACACAGTTGTGTGTATATTCATTTTGTAAGCTTAAGTACTGTGTAGTTGTGGTTGAGCCAGGAGCTAGCTGGTTTTCCACTCACTGCCAGCTTAGGAATTAATGTTAATACCGAATAATTAAGACTTCAGATATCCTTGTTCCTCTTTTTCTTCAACAGGTGCGTTTGCCCGGCATTTAATTTCATGCCCTGTTAATCTGCATTTGCAATTTTGTTTTATTTTCAGCTATTTCCTGTTTGTTTTCTGTTCCAGATATTAACCTGTGTCGTTTATCGTTTTTACTGATTGAGCCATTTCATTCCTTGCTGCAAGAGCTGAGTTTGGGTTATGATAGGTTGAACATTTTCATTTTTTAGATTAAATTGGAAAACTTTCCTCTCTGCCTGGAGGTCCCTAGTTTGCTACACTCAAAGCTTTCAGGAGGAAAAACTTATTAACTGGGTAATTTATTTTCCCTAATCCGTGAGGACAAACTTCAAGTAATTCTCGAGTCTGTTTTCTGATAGTGCACAACCTTAACCAGTATGAAAATTCACCTTAAGAAAGAAACATATAGCTGGTTCTTTTAATTGCTTTTTCTTTCATTTTCCTGTCCTGAAATTCAAGCAAGCTGATGAAATAAAGAGAAAGGTCAGAATGACAACTCTTTCTCCATGAATTCTAAAGTTGAAAAAACATTAACTTTTATTTTTGTTTGTGCCTGCGTGCATAGGTCAGAGGACAAACTTGAGGCTTTCCCTGAGTAGCTCTGGTTTTGCTGGAACACAATCTGTAGACCAGGCTGGCCTCAAACTGCTAGAGATTGCCTGCCTGCCTCTGCCTCTTTAGTGCTGGAACTAAAGTCCTGGCCCATAACCCTGCCCACTCCCAACCTCCATTGTGTGTGTGTTGTTTTGTTTTAAAGATGGGGACTTGTTCTATAGCTGGAAGCTGACCTGGAACTCCTGGGCTCATGTGATTCTCCTGACTCAGTTTCCTCTTAAATGGGATTACAGGCATGAACTATGATAGGCGCTATTTTCAAGTTATTTTAGACCATGAAAATGGAAACTGCTTGAAGTATGATAGTTGTCACTAATAGACAAATCTAAGTACTGCTTTTTAAATATTTCATTTTAATAAAGCTGTAGAGTAGATGTCACTTAATTAAAAACAGCTACCAATTATAGAGCTGGTACTCTGAGCCATGTATTTCTCTAAATCCACTAATTATAAATCTTACCAATTTTTATTACTCAGATAGTTTTGCTAGTTTAGTAGTCCTGTTCTATAAAGGAGAACTTGGAAACGTTTAACACCCTTGGAACCACTACGTACATTGTGTCTTTACTGGTTCTGGAAATTCCGTATCAATGAACTCTTATAGGATATGATATCTTATAACTAGTTCTTTGACTTACTATAGTGTTTTGTTTTGTTTTTAGACAGGGTCTCACTATGTTGTCTTGACTAGTTAAGAACTCCCTGATTCTCTTTTTAGTATCTTGAGTAGCTGACTGGGACCCTAGATACATGCCACCATGCTTCGCTTACTATGTGTGTTTTAAAGTTTAATCTGTGTCATGTCTTCTTAATATTTCATTCTTCATTATTATAGAATAGTATTTTATTGTACTGGCACTTATATCACATTTGGGTTTATCTTTTGATGTGCATCTAGGCTGTTTCCACTTTAGGTTGTAAAAACTATGTAAGATATCCTTATGTCTGTTTGTGTTGGCATGTTTTCATTTCTGTTAGGAATACACCTCAGAGTAGAAGTACTGAGCCTTGCAGTGTCTGGGTAGTGTTTCTTTTTATCCTGGGTCTGGACACCTACCTTTAAACTACACCCCAAATCTACTTAACCATTTAGGAAACTATCAAAAAAAAAAGTAATTCTTTTTTTCCTCCCACAAAGTGGCTCATACCATTTTACATTGCCATCAATAGTGCTTGACTCTTTTGACCTCATATTGTTCCAATTCTTGTTGATATTTGTCCTTTAAATTACTCTTTAGTAATTTCTGGGCATCTTTTTCATATTTACTGGACTTATGTGTGTCTGTTTTGAAGATACATCTATATGGGGCCTTTACTCTGCCCACCAAACTGTCTTGTGCCCGATGTTTCTGTGTTTTAATATTTCACTGTGTACTTGACTGTTTCATCTACCTCCTAGGAGCTATGTTGTTCTCTTTAGTGTGTGAAAAGCTTGAAAAGGATTTTTAAAATTAGAAAACAAGAGTATGGATTGGAATATAGTCAGGGGGTAATACAGCACATGTTCTTACTGTAAGTCCCTTGTACCTCCTCTTTCTGCTTGTGGAGAAGAAGGATATTTGAATCCTATAGTTTTATATAAATTAGGTTGCCTGGAAGTTTGAATACTGTATTTTCTAAAAAGCACTTCTGTTAACAATAAGAGCACTAAAAACGTAATAGAATAGTGTGATAGCTGTAGTTTATTTTTCAGTCAGTTCTGTGAACTAAATGTGGCTTTGGAAGTTGAGAGTCAAATCTTTCTTTCTCTTGCATCATTACCTATAGATGATGCTGCAATGGACTTGATGCTGGAGGTAGGTGACTGGGAAGGACAGAATGCATCTTTTGTGTGGTAGTAAGTTCAGAGCACAGTTGTCAGTGGTGGGCCAGAGGAATGGAAAACACAGTTGTGCTGGAGCACAAACTGTAGAGGTTTTTGTTGTTTGTTTTAATCCCTGAGGCTGGGTGTATAGCTTGGTAGTAGGTTAGCATGTAAGAGACTCTAGCTTCAATCTCCATCATAAAATAAAATGAAATTCTAGTGAAATCCTAAGGGATTGCTGTCTTTTACTGCTATGTGCTTGTACAGAATGGAACTTGTTATATGGCATTAAGAGTGTCTGTTGAAGGACTGAAGAGATGGCTCAGCTGTTAAGAGGACTTCCTGCTCTTGCTGAGGACCTGGGTTTAGTTCCCAGCACCCACATTGGGGGCTTACAATTAAGTGTAACTCCAGTCCCAGAGGGTCAACTTTCTCTTCTGGCCTCTACAGGCAACACACACATCAATACATTGCAGACAAACACTCATACACATAAAATGTATAAATTTTTGAAGTAATTAGCACAATAGCTGGTACACAGTAACTCCCAAAGATAAGTTGTCACTGAGTTAGTATATAATCATACTTTTTTCTAGTTTCATTCAGTTCATCTTAGTTTATTTTGTAAAGAACCTTGAGTGAATACTCATCTTAACTGATTGGAACAATAGTAGTTGTTGAAAACAAGCATAGTTGAGTCTCTTATCCTTTCCTCCTCTCACAGCCTTGTTCTTCCAAACCTCTTCTCCCCCAGGGTCTGAGTAGAAACAGAAAGTCAAGTTAAGGTCACTCTGTTGTCTCTACTTGGAAAATGGCTTAAATCATGTGTTGTGTTACTGATATATTTTTTTTAATCAGCTTTCTGTATGACATGGCATGTGTGCTTAGGAGAGGTGCTGCTTTTTAAGAAGCACCTATAAATTTGATTTGTTAAACTCTTATTGGTCTGTAGTCTGAAATGGATCAGAAAGTCCATGAAGATGTGGCTAGAAGAAAAATGTGATTGAAAATAGAGAATACAGATAGATCTACCATTTGTTAAAAGCCTTTGGACTCTTGAGAATTCCAGAATTTTTCAGATTGACAAGATATTATGATACCTCTTGGTGTATTATGTGATAGTCCTACAAGGGATTTGGGCAGCTCCTAGTAATGAGGCATTAACATTTCTATAGTGAATACAATACTCCTAGCATTAAACGAGGTTAAAAACAAAACATCAAGTGAGCTATGTAGATGCACTAGCTTTAAATGCTGTGAAATGAATTTCTTAAAACTTGTTAGTTTTGAAAGTTTTTGGAGGATGTGGGATATATGCACAATAAATAATTACACCTCATTAATACTGATAAAAATGCTGTAGAAATTATCTAAGACATATTTATTCATATATTTTACATATATATGTGTAATTCTGAGTGTATGTGTGTGTACCACATACATGGAAGTACCCATAAAAAACAGAATGTTAGGTGCCCTGGAACAAGGTTGCAAGTGATTATAAGCCACAGGAGTGATTACTGGGAACTAAACCTGAGTCTTTTGCAAGAGCACCAAGTACTCTTAACTGCTGAACCATCTCTCCAGCCCCTAGAAATTTTTTTAAACTTAATGTTGAACTTTAGACCAGTGTTCTAACAAAGTTTCACTGTATTTAGTTCACTATAAGTATGAAGTATATAGGATTTTAACATAAAAAGGATCTTTAAGCCACAAATTGTTAAAATCCTTTATAATAATCTGTTTCATAATTTTTCTTTCAAGTTTATGGTTAAAGTAAAATGTTCTATATTAATGTTTTCAGAAGAGATGTTAATATTCTTTTATTCTAGAAGATCAGGTCTGACATAGGATGACTTCAAATAATCATGACTAGAAATATTTTCTTGGTTTTATTTATTTATTTATTTATTTTAAAGGTAACAGTACAAAGGACTGGAGAGATGCCCCAGTTAAGAGCACTAGCTGCTCTTTCAGAGGACCCAGATTTGATTCCCAGTACCCCAGATAGTGGATCACAACTGGCTTTAACTCCAGTCCTAGGAGATTCAACATGCTCCTTTAGCCTCCAAATGCACTATGCATGTGTGTGGTGCTCAGACACATACATAGCCAAAACACCTATGCATGTATACAAAATACTTTTAAAAGTTTTTAAGGAAATACAGTATTAAAGTTCTTTTTTTATAGCATGCACTATGGTATGGGATTTTTATTGTTCCAAGGTATGTTGTGCTTTCATTGATTTGTAAGGTGCATTATTTTCATATTTTAAAAGTTTAGAAGGCAGCATGAGTTACATATATAATTGTCCAGATGACTCTTTGTAGTGTACTGTATACTTTTATAGCAGAATGTCAAAACTTGTGGAGAGAGGGCAGATGAGATGTCTTAATAGCCCAAGTGCCATCTCTGAAACTCTAAGTGGGGGCAGAGAACCAACACTTGAAAGTCATTCTCTGACTTCCCCAAGTGCAGTATGGCATGCATGCACCTTCACTCACCCCACACATCACAATAAGAATAATAATGTGCAGAGTCAGTATCATAAGCTTGGAAGAAAATCAAGGATACCCTGGAATTCCATTGGACCCTGAGAAAGTAGTTATAGAAACAGTGGAGCTAAAATACGGTTCTCTATGCTGCAAAACCAGCCTGGCATTAGTTTTCTTATGGATTCTTTCTCATAGTGTTTCATTACATTCTTGTCTGTCTGTTCTGAGACAGGTGTTCCTGTGTGACTCAGGCTGGCCTTAAACTTGAGATACTCCTTCCTTAGTCTCCCAGTGTTGGGATGTCAGGACATGTCACCACACTACCAGTGCCATTACCTCATTCCTAGTCTTCTTGATACAACTTTTTTCTTTTTTTGTTTCTTGAGACTGGGGCTCACTGTGTAATCCTGACTGGTCTGGAACCTGCAAAGAGCTGCCCTGTCTGAATCCCAGGTTCTAGGATTCAGGTTATGTGTCGTGGTGCCACTATCAGATCTGAGTCAAAAAGTGATTTATAAATGTCCGGTTCTGAATATGAAGTACTTTGATAACACCTTAGCCTATTTGTTTATTCACATTTTCTATTTTATGTATATAAGAGGCAATATATGATAAAAAAAGAATTCTTTAGTTTTGCTGCTGCTGGTTTTTTTTTAACAGTATCTCACTACATAGCCCTGCCATAGCATCCTGAGTGCTGAGAATAAAGATGTGTATTACCATACATAGCTAAAAGAGTTGTTTTTCAGTAAGCAAAAGATAAAAGAGTTAAAAGGAAATGTTCTGTAGCTTAAGTGTGTGTTTGTTTTCTTGCGAGCAGAGGAAATAGGATAGCAGGTAAAGCATGGGGGCTGAAGTTGTTTTTCTCAGAACCTACATTAAAAGCCTGTAGGTGGATTTGGTAGCTGTCTTGTGATCCCAGTGCAGAAGGTGCACGCAAGGAATCCTGGAGGAAGCTGGAGCACTGCATTGAGCAAGAGGCTTTACCTGAATGTATAAATGGGGAGGGACTGGGGGAAGATGCCTGACCTCAGATCTCTCAGTGCTCTCTGACACACACAAGGAAACCCACACACATAGAAATACAAATTAGACTTTCCTCTGTGTGTGTGCACACACTGTTGAAATGTAGAGCATTATTCAAATGATTAAATGACTGCTTCACGTGAAATGAAATTAAATGAATACCAGTGTGCCCAGCACAGGCCTTTAATCCTTGCACTTTGGCAGAGGCAGGTGGATCTCTGAGTCTGAGGCCAACCAGGTCTACATAAGGAATTCCAAGACATCCGGAACTATCTAATAAGACCCTGTCTCACCAGATGGTGGTGGTGCATGCCTTTATTCCCAGTACTTGAGAGGCAGAGGCAGGCAGATCTCTGTGAATTCAAGGCCAACCTGTTCTGCAGAGTGAGTTCCAGGACAGCCAAGACTGTTACACAGAGAAATCCTGTCTCAAAAAACAAACAAAAAACAAGGGGAAAAAAAAGAAGCAGTGTTGTGTGTGTGGTATGTGTGGTGTGTGTGTGTGTGTGTGTGTGTGTGTGTGTGTGTGTGTGTGTGTTGGGGCAGGGGATAGTAGTTGGCCAAAAGCTATAGGTGGTACTATTGTCCCTTTATTCTTCGTTAATGCCAGAGTTTGTATTTTTTTCTTTTCCTTCCATGGGCTTTGATGCCTCTTCATCCTGTAGGAGCTTTTTGACTCCAGATGGTAATTGGCAGTAGATTGTAGGCAGAGAATGCTCTTTCATTTCCTAACTGCTAAGACCTGAATAATCACACAGAAACTGTATTAATTACAGCACTATTTCTAGCTAGCTCTTCATCTTGAATTAACCCATTTCTGTTAATCTGTGGCTTACCAGAAAGTTTCTGGGTCCTTCCCCTTCGGCAACTACATGGTGTCTCCTTGACTCTGCCTACTTTCTCTATTTATCTCTGTTTGGATTTCCCACCTGGCTTTGCTCTACTATGCCATTCCGAAACAGCTTTACTCATTAATCAATGGTAATAAAGCATATTCACAGCATAGAGAGGAATCCTGCATCATCTCCCCTTTTCTGTCTAATTAAAAAAGGTTTTAACTTTAACATATTAAAATTACATTTAATAAAACAGGTATCAAGCAAGAATTACAGTTATACTAGTCATCGATCCTGTCTTTGTGTATCTATCTAAAGTTTTATATCTAATTTATCCTTTCTCATACCTAAGGAAAACTATAACTATCTGTCTTCAACTCTTCAGAGACCCCAGAAGGTGCATTGTAGGCAACTTCCAAAACTTTAGAATTAACAGAAACACCTTGCTGCCTGGACGCAGAGTTCTTCTGTAACTTTGGTGCATCCATCTTCAGCCTATAGGCCCATGATATCTGGCAGACATTTTCATGAAGCAGGAGATTGGAATGACTGTTCAGTCACTTTCTTCTGTGTCCTGCAGAATGTCTGGCAGTTTCTTCCATGAAACATGAAGGACAATACTGTCTTTTGGAATGTTCAGCAGTCACTTTTCTGTGGGTCCTGAATGTCCAGTTCATATAGCATACCATCAAACAGTCCAGGCAAGAGTTTCTTGCCGAAATGACTAGCCTTGTCACATTGAAGGCAAACTTCCTAACAAATTTCTTTATTGCCCATCAGCCTCTCTGAAGTAACTGGTGCTACCAGAAGCAGACATGTCTCATTGTTGAGAAAAGTCTAAGTTCTTAAAACATTCTAAATGCCATATTCTGTAGGTCTTGGAAAGATTTGAAGATTATCTAACTGAAATATATCTCTCTATATATAGAAAACCTAACATGACTACAAGTTTGACTATTATAAATGACTGTTAGTTTGTAATTTTTAATTATAAATTAGCTGTATAAACATAATACCTTAAACAAGAATAGAAATATACATATAGCAAAATTAAATAAAAATAAAACAAGATCCATACCAATGCAAAGTATTCATCTCTATATCATATCCTCCTTTAAATGAAAAAAAAAAAAACAACCATTTTGGGAATTTGAACTTAGTTTTCTCCAAACTGCTTCCTTCTGTTTGTTGGATGAAGTATTTTAGGGTTCACAGAGACCTTTTGGTGGTCTTGTTCCATCAAGCTGCATTAGCCTGGAAAGAATCCAGACTCTCATTTCCAGTGGAAACAAAAGCAGAACCCCTTTTCCAAAGTAATATATCCTTGGACTCAAATTTTGAAGTCAAGATACTTTTATGTTTGTTTAACAAGGCAGCTCCTAGAATCAAAGGTCTCATTGCAGTCAAAAAAAAAAAAATCAAAGAAAACACAATAATAAACATAATCCAGACTTTCTGTATATATTCCATCTTTACATGGCTTATTTTTCTTTACTCCTTTAATCTATGACTGTCTGTACTCTTTTATTGTCTCTTTTAAAAAACTTTGTTTTATTTTTTAAACATACTTCTTTTTATAATTGTCTATACTCTTTCTTCTCTCTCCCAAGGCTGAATCTGTCTTTATTGTGTATCTGCAATCATTTTCTGAACAGGAGCACTTTTTTTTTCTAAATGCTAAGGCTGCATGACTAGAACTAAGATTGTTTTGCTTTTGGGCCACGCCCAGTCCAACATGGTGGGGGTATGTTCACCACCAGCTCTGTGAGCCATGCTCACCACCCCAGCTCCAAGGACACTTCAGGTCTAAGTTGCTATTAAGCAATTTGTAACACACTGCTCACAGACTCCATTTAAGTGCAGAACCTCCCGAAAGAGCCAGAGATCTTTCTACCAGCATGAACCAGGAAGCGGGATCTTAAAGAAGCCTTGCAATTTTTTGCCACAAACACTGAGTCAGGAAAACTTCTCTTAAAGGAGCCGTGCTTCTGCTTGCAGCCAGCAAACAGAGTCTATCTGAAAAAAAATGTGGCTACCAAGAACCTGTGCTTAACTCTGTTCTTTTTTTTATATTTATTTATTTATTATATATACAATATTCTGTCTGTGTGTATGCCTGCTGGCCAGAAGAGGGCACCAGACCTCATTACAGATGGCTGTGAGCCACCATGTGGTTGCTGGGAATTGAACTCAGGACATTTCCATTTGGAAGGCAATGCTCTGAGCCATCTCTCCAGCCCAACTCAGTTCTTTTGTGTCTAGAATTCCTTCCCAAGTTCTCTCAGTTTTTATGTGGATGTAGTTGACCCATGTTTGCACCATTTTGTAAGCAGAGAGATGGCTCGTTCATTTTCCTGCTGCTCAGACCCTAATAATTACACTATTAATTACAACACTTTTGGACTAATGACTCAGGCATATTTCTAGCTAGCTCTTACATCTTGAATTAACCCATTTCTATTAATCTATGTAATACCATGAGGCTGTGGCTTACCGGAAAGTTTCTGGGTCCTTCTCCTTCGGCAGCTACATTCCATCTCCTTGACTCTGCCTACTGTCTATATATAATCTGTGTTCAGATTTCCCACCTGACTTTACTCTGCTAAGCCATGGACCAAAACAGCTTTATTCATTAACCAATGGTAATAAAACATATTCTAAGCATGCAGAGTGTTATCCCACATCAGTAGATAGTCTTAGAAGCATAACATAGATGTAAATCCTGGTTTTTGTTTTGTTTTTTTGTTTTTGTTTTTGAAATTGCTCTTTATTATTCTGTGAGAACCAGGTAGATAGCAGTGTCCTTGTGACGGATTGTTAGATAAACAGTATTGACCTTCTGCTCTCCATGTACACAGATAAGCACTGAGACGCTGTAGCAGCTGTTCATTACAGCAAGAAAGTTTACATTTCTTCAGGGGAGACACATTTGAAAATACAATTCAAAATTACTTCACAAGCGCTAGCCATAGTTCAGAAAGCAGGCGTTATGAACCGCTGATGTTTTAGTCTCCATTGTAAGATGATATATATATGTACATGCATACATGTATCTTTGTACTCAAGTAGATGAGTAGATGAGCCATTGTAAGTTGTTAATTGGTTAGTCTTTGCTTTACTTCCATGGGAATTCAGTATGAACCTGTTTTATTTTATAGGCTGGTGCATTGGATTTGCTGAAAGAGCTTAAGAATATTCCCATGACTCTGGAATTATTACAGGTATGTGTTTCTGTGTATCACAGTGTTTAAATTGGTAATTGCCATAATTATAATAATGGGTCAACTTCATTACCAATAACATGCTTTTAATCTATCCTTTTATAGAAGAGACCATTCTTTTTTTAAGAAGTCAACATTAATCAGTCAATTGCCATTGATTTATATATATGTATATAATAAAACATAAATTATGTATGTGTTCCTCAAAGAACTTTCCAAGGTTATGGGGTCATGCGCTCTTACAGTAAGGGGTGCGTGCCCTGGTTTCCTGGCCCTGGTTTGGTCTTTCAGCAGCTCACTGGAGCTTAGTGTAGGGATAACAGCAAATCATCACTCTTCTCCCTTTTTCAGCATCAGCCGTGCATGCAGACAATTGAATGTCAGTAGAGTGAGTACTAAAGTCCCAGTGTGCAATTTAAAGTAGAAAAATAAGTCAAAATGGTACAAAAGAAAGTAAGTATGGTCAATAACATGAATGTAGCCTTTTCTACTTTTTGTGAGCATTCTTGTTGGTGTTTCTGTTTCATTAAGTCAGAATTCAAGAATTAGAAAGGTGTGTGAACCTTGCTGGAGAAAATTATGTTCAGGAATGTCTAGTTGAAACTGAGCATATTTCTCATTATAAAGACAATAAAACTAGAGTAGCATTTATGACTGTAAAAGAAATCACAAATATTTTCATTACTGTTAACTTATACTTTTGCAAATGTATTAAAATTCCTTTATTTATCCTGAAGGCTGCTTATGTCCCTCACTTTCTCTTAATGTTTTAAAAAGAAAGCAAGAGTATTACTGTACTTAAAATATAGTTGCTTTTTCTTTGCTATCTTATGGGTTTTATTTAATGTGCTTTAAAGCACTTTTGAGGAATATGTAAGTTTCACCAGATGGCAGAAAGGATCTGCAGTGGAAACAAAACCAAATAAAAAGAACTTTACATGCAGACTCAGGAACGGAAGCTAGCCATGAAGGCCATGAAGTTGAGTTTCTGGGTTCTATGATTAGCAGTCTTTTTTTGGGGGGGGATAGTACCTAACCTCTACTTAGGTGTAATCCTTCATAGCAAAGACTAGTAGTAGGCTTGTGTATGGAAAATACATTGAAAATAATCTTAATCTCAGCATGTAATTAAGAGGTGTATAGAGTTATAAAAGTATGGAGGCTGGGTAGGGTTTGCATTTCTAATCCACTTCTAATTTTTTTCTCTTTAGTATATTATATAATAGATACTTAAATTTTTATTATGGCTAACAATTATGCTGGGTTTGTGAATGTCAGTAAATTAGATCTGTCTCCCTCAGAGCTCAAAAACTAGGAGAAGAAATTGTATTTAATAGCAGCAGTGTTGGTACCCAGTTAAAGTCTGGATAGGGGCAGAGAAGAAAGAAGTTCACTGTTTTGTGAAGTTTTATTATTTTATGTGTATGGATATTTTGCCTACATGTATGTCTGTGCACTATGTGCCAGAAGAAGGAGAGCTTCTCATCCCTTGTAACTGCAGTTAAACAAATGGTTGGGGAACCTCCATCTGGATGTTGGGAATTGAACCTGTTTCCTCATCAAAAGCAAATAATGATCTCAACCAACAAACTATCTCTGCAGCCCTAGAAGTTGATTCCTTAGCTTGACCACTTAATCTGGGAGCTCAAGAAAGCCTTCACACAGGTGGTCTCCAAAGATATTCAGGTTCTCCCTCAGCAGAAATAGCATGAGGAAGCAATGTGGCATAATTATTGGATAGTTCAGGGCAAGGAAGAGCTAGAGGCAAGATGACATCTAAATGGAGTTGCCAAATAGTAGTAGAGACAGTGCCCCAGATTAACATCTTACAGTCAGGTCAAACCTTCAGTGCCAGGAATGCATTACATCTTGAGTCATTGACCAAAGGGCTCCTGTGGATCCTCAAACATCACAGGCCATTGCCAAAGCTATTGGTTTGCTCTCAAGAACCTGATGCTGAGAACCTTGAAGGCACTTACTTAACGAGCTTGGAGAAGTTGAGCTGATGCCTGACTAGAAGCTTCAGTCCTATTGACTAGTGTTCATGGTACTAGAAAGTACACTGTATGATACCGAAGGAAAAAGGTGGTATCACCCAGCTACAAATCCTGTGACCTGTCTGCAAAATATACTGTAAAAAATAGTGCACAAATGTTATGGGAGTAAGTAACCAAACATTTTTTTAAAATTACATTTGAGGCCCACTCCATGAGATGAAACCCATATATGAAATTAATAAAGTGGCCAAGGACCTGAGACTAGATAGGTCATATACCTAGCAGAAAAGCTAATACTATTACTTTACTAAAGGGACTCTTTACTAAAATAGCTCTCAGTGACACATCAGTTCCTGATTTCACTCAACCCAATCAGAAAAGGTTCTTTTTGTAATAGATGGTGATTAACACAGAGACCCACAAATGGACTTTGTAGAGAGTGAGAGATTGTGGAGTACTCAGTCCTAATCGGATATCTTCATTAAACCCTTCTCAAGGCTTGGTAGAGGAAGTGAAAAGATTGTTAAGAACCACAGACACAGCAGGGCAGGTGCTCATTCTAACTTAGTGCAGAGACCCAGAGACTGACAGCATGTGCAGGTTCAAGCCAGGTGGGGGCCTAGCCCTGCGAAGGGAAGGGAAGTGGACACAGTTTTCTACCTTAGCCAAGAATTTATCTGCAGCTGGTACCTGGAGGGAAGGGGAAACCATTTTCCCCCAGTAGAGTCTGACTTGGGTATAACAACCACATTCCAGAGCAGGCCTCATATCCAGTAGTTGGCCAATAGAAAATTAACTCTGATATTTTTGTGGGATTTTTTTTTTATTTCATCTTGTCTGTCACTTTTGGTCTTATTAGTCTTTTGTCTGTTTGCCTTGATTTTTACTTCTGTGGGTCTTGGGAAATTTTTGTTTTGTTTTGTTTTCTGAGAGAAAAAACAAAGTTGGTTGGGTAGGAAGGTGGAGAGCATCTGGGAAGAGTTACAGGAGAAGGGAAAAAAACATGAGCAAAATATTATATAAAAATCTTAATTACTCAACTAGGAATGTAGCATTTGTTTACCATATACAAGGCTTATGTTCTGTCCCCAGAACTTGAAGCAGACAGTTTGTGTGTCGTGGTGATCAGGATTTCTGATTTGTAGCCACTTGGTCTAGATGTGCAGTCAGTTCCTGAGTGCTCCCTGTCCCACCACTCTGTCTTTCCTCCCTGCCTTTTCTCCTGTGCTTGATTTTAAACAGAAACCTTGGTGGATGATAGGCAATGTCTCTGCTTCAGTATCACAGACCACTTTTTAGACAACCTGTTTATAATAGTTTCCCATTGGTCTCCATCCTCTGCTTTCTTCCAGTTTCCCAAGTGTGTACTAATTATTGGAAAAGAAACATGCTGTGGTTCTTCACTTCAGCAGCCTGATTTCTTGTCATGGAGCTAAATAGTCTCTTCTTTATGTAAGCACATTTATTGTCGAAAGCTGAATTCTTAGAACAGGTGCCAAGTGAAGAATGGTTGGTTTTTAATAATCAAAGCATCCTGTGATCATTAAACAGCCATCACCCAACAGCACAATTTATTCTTCTCCTTATATCTTGGTCTTCTGCAGGAGCTTCTAGAATACATTTTTCAGCACTGTTGTGTATTATTCTGTACATCATAACAAATCAATAATTCAACTTATTTCCTCCATATATCCAAAATTAGGATTTTTTTTGTTGTTTTAGAAAATTTGCTTTGTTAACCCCAAATATTGTGGGTGGGTGTAAAATTTGGGATCCTTTTCATTCTTCTGCTGTTGAGCCTCACCTGTTTTGGCTCAGCTTTCTGAGAGCTACAACACAGGCTACTGCAGCCCGCTATGTATTCGAAATCCTTCTGCTTTTGTGCTGAGTATTTAATAATTTAGAAGGAAGCCTTTAAGTGCCAATTACTTTTGTACCTCAAAGGTATCAGCAGGAATTTTCCTTTATTTTTTAAACAACTAAGAATTTCTTTGTTGTGTTTTTCTTCCATAGACCATGTTTTGAAAGATTGTCTGTTAACTTGAACTTCTGAATAATTTACCATTGTTATTTACTCTTCATAATTGAACTGTCATAGCTTTTATGGTTTTTAGTGAGTTGGAAAGAGCATTCATTTTAGAAGTGGTGAAGCAGAGATGAAAATTCTAATCGTGCCAGTAAGCAATAGTATAATGATGAGCAGATTATATTGGTATTTCCAGTCTCTTTATCTTTAAAAATAGGTATAATGATCTCAATGGTGAAAGGTTCTTAGGAAGATTTATATACCTAGTTATTCTAGTATAATCCTCGTGTAATATTACTGCATGTTAAATTTTATCTGTATTCTGAAACCCATTTTAATACCAAATTATATGCTGCTTACATAGGATCAAAAAATAAAGATTCCTCTTAATCTCTAGGTGGTAGTTTTGTTTGGATAGCTTTGCTATGAGTTGCAGGCAGTGCTCTGAGGTGTCTCTATAGAAGAGCTTGTGCAGATGTCTGTCCACGTAGATTCTACATCTCACCCTTAATTCTCCCTGAGAGACTGATTTCATTTCAGTACTCCATTGACCTTGATAGCACAGTACCAGGTTGTTGATCTCAGTGATGAAGCATTGGTGAGTCCAGTGTGTACTTTCACCAGAATGCAAATAGTTGAAATTTTTAAATCTGAAATAGAAAAAAAGTCTGAAAAAGAAGCAAGTGTGATTAATATACTGAATTGTTTGGGACAGCATTGATGGACACTTTGTTGTTGTTGCCTTGCAGTCTACGAGAATTGGAATGTCTGTCAACGCTATTCGCAAGCAGAGTACAGATGAAGAAGTCACATCTTTAGCCAAATCACTCATCAAATCCTGGAAAAAATTATTAGGTAAAATTGATCTTTGCTCGCATATATTTATGATGTTCTGACTTGTTCAAATAGATGCTGCATTTTTTGTCTATGAATCTAGACTTGGTGAAATCAGTGCTTTCAAATAGGGATAAGGGCCCTGCTTTAATTTGTTTGAAAGCTGTAGGCTGATAAACTCAGTGGTCTCTGACAGTTGTAATTGTAGATAAGCTCCTTCAAAACTTTTCTTCAAAGAACAGGTTGTGATGCTTTCTGAAGTGTTTTTAAAATGACTGCCCATAATTCATTTGTTCAGATCAGCTTTTGTTATTTTCTTTTCAAGACTACAGGGTTTCTCTGTAGTCCTGACTGTTCTGGAACTTGCTCTGTAGACCAGGCTGTCCTTGAACTCAAATCCACCTAACTCTACCTCCCAAATGCTGGGATTAAAGGCATGTGCCACCATTTTCTGGCATGATTTTCCATGTCTAGCGATCACTCTTAAAAATCATGTGAGAATACATTAAATGTATCGTTTTATTTTATAATACTTAAGTATACAACGCCTCAGAACACTTCCTTTTCTTAGTTTCCTTCAATTATTTGAGATAGGCTCCCACTATGTTGTGTAAGCTGGCCTGGGATTTGGGATACAGCTTCAGTACAGCTTCAGTCCCCAGAGGATTTAGAATTGTAGGCATGTGCATATTTTCTTATGCAATTATAATAAAGGAAAGCAAGCATTGGTGTAATACTTCAATTTATAGTTCATGCTCTAATTTGTTGCTATCCCTGTGTACCTTTTAGTTTTTTGTTAACTTGATACAAGCTAGGTTTATCTAAGAAGAGGGAACCTCAACTGAGAAATTGCCATCGTAAGAGTGACCTATATGCTAGTGTGTGGAACATTTTCTTGATTAATAATAAATGTGGGAAGGCCCAGCCCACTGTGGTTCACTAGGATCACTGGCTAGGTGATCCTAGGTTATAAAAGGAATCAAACAACCGTATACAATAAGCCGGTAAGTAGCATTCCTCACTGTGCTTCATTTCATGACTCTTGCTTCCTACCCTGCTTGAGTCCCTGCCTTGGCTTCCCTTGGTGATAGATGAGGTAAAGCAGATGAACCCTTTCCTACCCATGCTGCTTTTGGTTAGTGTTTTAGTATAGCAACAGAGAAGCAAACTAGGACACATTATAATGTCCTTTACAGTTTTTTTTTTACCTCCTTCAATAGCTAGTCCATAATCATATTTAGTTTTCTAATTTAATCAATTCTTTAAGCATTTGATTTTTCTCCTGTGATAGCATTTTGGAGAATATAATAACCTTCTCTTATTCTGTTTTGACATTTATTTTATTTATTTATTTACTTATTTAAAGAAACGTCTCATATAATGCAGGCTATCCTTGAACTCAGTGTAGCAAAGGATAACCTTAAACTCCTGGTCCTCCTTTCTCTTCCTCTCAAGTACCAGGATTTCAGGCATGCAGGCCAGAGGTGTAGGAGGCTACAGGAGCCAGTGAAACACAGGTGCCCACTTGGAGGACATAGCGGGCCAGAGTCCAGAGGAAGCAGGTAGAGAGAAGCAGCAGCTTAAGAATCGGACTCTAGAATTGGGAATCAAATTTTGTGGGTGGCAGAAGCCAGCAGAAACAAATGATCTGTGCATGACTCACTTGATTCAGAGCAGCTGAGCTCCTTGGGAGGGAACTCATTTATGCCACTCCTGGGTTTAAGCACCAGATGAATGAAAAAATAAAAAGAAAGAACATGACCGTTCCTGGATTTGCTTGAGGAGAGAGTTTATTGTAGATATTAATACCGTAGACAGGAGACATAGCTAAAGGCAGGGAAATCTAGCAGAGTCCAGAGTGGTCATGGCCCTAAGCCATGTGTAGAAAGGGAGTAGGGAAAGGGAGAGGGGAACCAGATGTAGGAGGATCAAAAGAGGAGGGGTTAAAAAAAATGACTAGATTATTTAGGGAGGAACAACTGGAGGAAGGACAGTCCAGCCTCTGGGCTGGAACATTAGGGTAGGAGATGCCGTATGCCAACCAAGGAGGACCCTGTAATATGTTGGGAGGAACTGAGGGATGCGGGGGAAACCTAGCAGCCAGGTCCACTTGGATAATGTGTCTTAGTTAGGGTTTCTGTTTCTGTAAAGACACCATGACCATAGCAACTCTTATAAAGAAAAATGTTTAATTAGGGTAGCTTACATTTTCAGAGGTTAAATCCATTATCGTCATGGCGAGACATAGCAGGGTGTAGGCAGACATGGTGCTAGAGAAGGAGCAGAGAATGAAGGAGCTACCATCTTGATCCTGCAGGCAATGGAAAATAAACTGAGACACTGGGAGTGGCTTAAGCATATGTGAGCCCTCAAAGCCTGCCTCCACAGCTGCGCACTTTGTCAAGGAAAGCCACACCTCCTCCAACAAAGCCACACCTCCAGATAGTGCCACTCCCTATGTGTTTATGGGGCCAATTACATCAAACTAGCAGTGTGTTAAGTAGGCACCTCAGCCATTTCTCATCGTAGGTTTAAGACATAACACTCCCCTCTTTTCTTTTTCTGATTTGTTTACTGTTTTCTCAGGGTGAGAGCATGTTTTACATCCATAGTTGGAATACAGTATAAATGGTTTCATACCCAGTCAAAGGGTGTACTTTATTATACTTCTTGTAATAGTTACTCTATGAGAGACGTTTAAGACTGATTGCCTTCTCCAATTTAGTATCTTTCCTCAATCCAGTCTTTATAGTTATAGTTACAAATTCTTTTTTCTTTCTCTTCAAGTAAGAAAACATTGTCTTTTATGGATTCTTATTTTGTATGATGGGCTACAATCTATTGCTATTCATATCTATTTACAGTGTTTTATAAAGAAAGTGAGGTGAACATTATAGGGTTATTTATATACCCCAGAGTGCCAAGTATAGATAAGTGAGATAATTTCGACAGTAGACCTAAATATGTTCTAAACCTAGACCAGGAACAGTCTTTTTTTTTTAATATTTATTTATTTATTATGTATACAATATTCTGTCTGTGTGTCTGCCTGCAGACCAGAAGAGGGCACCA
>LOEQ01008349.1:32987-50311 GCA_001685075.1 Bramus lutescens
TTTTTTTTGGTCTAAATTTAGCCATTTAAGAAAATTTTTAGTATACTTTTATTAGTATTTAAAGTTTAGGTGGAATATTTTTGTGCTAAAGCCTGGCATTTATCCAGAACAACACATAAGAGTAAAACATGACTATCCAGACTAGCCTGGGATATAATATAAAGGAAGTTGTAAGTCAGATCTGAATGATTCGAGGTTGACTAAGGTTTTACATTTTGGTGCTAGAATTTGAGAAACTTTTAAGTGGTTCAAACTTAGGCATCACATTTTAAGAGACAAGGTTGGTAATAGTGAAGCGAATCAGCCCATACAGGCAAGTTGCAGTGCTTTGGTTAAGTATTGGCCATAGGCAAGAAGCAAAAGCTTTATAGTATTTAAGAAGTTTTGTTTTGTTTTTTAACATTGGTTGGGGCTGTATATGTAGTTCAGTTGGTATAGTGCCTGCTGAACATATGCAAAGCCTGGATTCAATTCCCAGGAGCCGTAAAATGGGGCATAGTGGCACATATCTGAAATCCCTGTACTTGGGAGGTAGAAGCAGAAGGCTTGGCTTCATAGCGTTCAAAGTCAACCTAAGCGATATGAGACCCTGTCGCAAAAATGAATAATTCTTTTTTCATTTACTACTTAGAGATGCCATGCTACACATTGAAAATACATACAGGATGAGATCCTAGTTCTTGCTTTTGGAAAACTGTCTTGCAGGAGAGTGTGAAAAACAGTACACAGACCTGTAGACAGGATTTTCTAAATACATGCTTCATAAGAAGAAGCTAACTAGATAGAGTTAGATGTTACTGGTAACTTTTCCACAGTGAGCAGTTTTGGTGTTTAACAGTGGTTTGTCCTGGAGAGAAGTGGAGGAGATGTATTCTTAACAGCAAACACAGGGAGTTAGTTCTACAGTAGATAGGAGGGATGGACAGCTTAATAAGTCTTTGAAAATGACTTGTGATAGCATTTAATTGAGATTACACAGAATCATTTTGAAAAGAACTTGTTTGGGTGAACGTCCAGTAGAAGTTAGTCAGATGTAATTGAAGTTTTGGAGTTGACTAGAAAATTATTAGACTATTCAGATTAAGCCACTATTTCTAGAAAGAAATCTTTTTACATTCTTGATTAGAACCCTGTTGTCTGACCAGTATGTAGGTTTTGAAACAGATTTTTCCTCTTTCTAGTTTGACTGCACTCTGCGCTGTTTTCTGGCCTCATCCCCTTACCCCTTTCCAAAAGCCAAGATCCTTGATTATTCTGTACTGTGCTAAACTTCAATGTATACTTTTTCCTGTTTAAAAAAAAATATATAGGGCTGGCTGTGATGGGTGCTCACTTTAATCCTAGCACTCAAGAGGTAGAGGCAGGAAGACCTCTCATTAAGGCCAGCCTGATCTACATAGATAGTTCCAGATTAATCAGGACTATGCAGTGAGCCTCTGTCTTAAAAAGAAAAAAAAATCGTTGCTGTTAATGTTTAAAGAAAAATAAAGTCAGAATGTTTGTTTTTGTTTTTAATTCAGTTCTTTGGAACAGGCTTTCTCTTTGTAGCCCTGGCTGCCGTAACTCACTATTTAGACCATACTGGCCTCAAACCTGGAGATCCACTTGCCTCTGCCTCCCAAGTGCTAGGACTAAGGGGGCATGTGCCACCACTGCCCAGTTTTTGTTTTTTTAAGGCATGAGATTTACCTATTGGAATCAATTTTTTAAAAACGTTTAGTCTATATGTAGGTGACATTTCTGTTACATAGTGGTGACTGAAATGCTATCTCATTTAGACCCCAAGTATTTATTTTTACAGTGTAATGACATGCTATTCAGAAGGTTTTCCTAATTGGTTTCTGGTCTGTGTACCCATGTATGTGTATTTTAGTAGTTCCAGCGGCAATGTAAGCAGCAGAAGGGATGAGACAAACGCTCGAGACACTTACGTTTCATCTTTTCCTCGGGCACCAAGCACTTCTGATTCTGTGCGGTTAAAGTGTAGGGAGATGCTTGCTGCAGCTCTCCGGACAGGAGGTAAGTTTAGTGTTGTTTGCACCCCCATACCATATCCACCTTCGTGCTGGTGTTTTGCTTGTGTCTTCCTGCTGATAGCTCCCACTGCTTAGCTTAGGAATTTGTTGCTGATAGTTCTTAGAGGGCAGTAGGAAGGAGGACACTGGCACCACCAACAAACACAGCCTTCTAGAGTGTTGATGCTTTTCTTGGTTCATGCTAATTTAAGCATTTCCTATGTAAATCTCAGATTTGCAAACTCACTACCTTGACCTTAGATTGAGCAGTAACAAGATGAATTGTTAAAATTAGTATGGCATAGAGTATTTAACTTTTATATTAGTAATTCATTTTATATTAGTAATTCATAATTACTAATTCACTTATTATAGTTAGAAAAGCAATTTACAGTTTACATTTCCGTGGGGAATACCAAGAAATACTAATCCTTAGACTTCACATGCCAACGATTTTCAGGTTTCATACTATCATGAAACACCATGTGGTATCCCTAAAATGTTTAAGTTAAGAAAGTAAGTTTGGTAGGCAGAATGTTTGACATCTTAAATAAATTAACCCTTTTTCTTTTCAGTTATGCTGAACTATGCATAGCTAGGGTGACCGGTTTTGCTGCTTACTTGACCCTTTCTACTTGAATTTCCTTACTGCCTCTCTGTTTTTCCCTTTTTCTATCTTTCAGTTCTCTTTATTCTTTACCTTCTTTTGAGCGTCTGTGATAGTCTTCTGAGTATGTCTGTGTATATGAGTGGCAGATGAAATGAGAAGCTTCTCTGTGTTGAAGTCTGTCATGGGAGACAAGGCATTTCTTCCTAATCATTCTTTCTCTGTTCCTCTGTTGGAACACCCAGAATTTATGGTGTTGTGAAATGAGGAGTTACCTAGTATATGAAAAGGAGTCATCAGTGCAAGAGTACTGTGGTACAGATCTTAGATCAGTTCCAGAGGAATGGAGTAGTGGGCTGAAAGATACCAGGTCCTGACAAACTAGAGATTCTGTGGATGAGGGAAATGGGCCTGAAGAAATAGGAGTGTTTTGATGAGTTTTTCACTTCTGTTTCTAGATGACTACATTGCTATTGGAGCTGATGAGGAAGAACTGGGATCCCAGATTGAAGAAGATATCCTTTATGTTCACATCCATAGCTGTGTGTAGTAATCTGTGAGGTTAATTGTCCCTGTCCTTCTACATAAGTCAGAGGTTTATTCTGTACTTTTTTTTAGGAAGAAGGGCATTCCTGTTTATTTCATTTGTTTTTCTCTCATTCAAAACTAAACAGCATATGATTAATGGTAATTTTTTCAGCCTTTGTATGTTGGAAGTGTAGCATCTGAATTTTAGTTGTGTAAAATGGCAGGGAAAATGTGAGGCCCACTCATTGGGAGGGCCTCAGACGACATAGTCCCTGTTCCTTCTGCCAGAACATGTGTTCATGCCTGGCACCATAGAAAAGACTACAAGGGGAGTGCCTGTGTGGCAGTGTAAGATGGAAATGTTGTTTTTGAGGAACTGCCTTTTGTAAAATATGAGCCCCTCTGGGCCTTGGTCTCTGCTTTGACCTGGCCTTCTGTGGGGAAGAGCCTGCTGTAGCATCTTCTCACTGAGCTGGTAGATGAGATGAGTCTCTATAGTGTTCCCTCAGGTGCTCTCCTCTCATAAGACCTCCGAGGGAGTTATGGCTGTGCTCATAGATTTTGAGGTCCTTAGTGGGATTCAGACTTAAGTTAAAAACTTGTGTGATTTTAGAACTCTCAAATATCTGATAACTTGGGTTATGTCAGAGTACCTCTTTGAAATCATGTTGATGCTTGCTTCTCACATTTTTAAAAAGCACCACTGAGTCAGCAGTTGTAAAGATGAGTACTGTTGACCAGTTACAGAAGAAGGAATCTGAAAGTATTATTTTTCTAAATTGGAAAACATTTTCGTGAATTGTTTAGAAAATTTAAGAATTTTGAATTTGGCAGAACAAAAAAAAATGTTATCTTTATAACAATCTTTTTTCCTTAATGGCCAAGTACCTATATATCAAGAAATAAGGAATACAGACATGAAATACAAAAACAGAGTACGAAGTAGGATATCAAATCTTAAAGATGCAAAAAATCCAAATTTAAGGAAAAATGTGCTGTGTGGGAATATTCCTCCTGACCTGTTTGCTAGGATGACAGCAGAGGTGAGCAAGTCTGTATGGAAGTGCTGTGTAAATAGCTTATGTGCGAAACTGCTTCGGAAACAACTGTGATAAATGTATATATTAGAAACCTCAAGATCCTTTGCTCCATTTCCACTCTCAGTTTCTTCCTTCTGTCTGAGCTGTCCAGATGTTCTTTTGTGATGCATTAAATCTCTGCAACCCATCATCTGCTACAGTCTGCTGGCTTTATTAGTCATCCAACAGTAATCCTGACTTTTTAACTAGCTAATACAGTTTGCTGTCTTTAAGAAATTTTGTTTTAAAATCACACTAAAATATCTAATACTAATGGGGTGGTGGTGGAGCATGCCTTTAATTCCAGCACTTGGACATCAGAGGCTTGAGGATCTCTGTGAGTTCAAGGCCAGCCTGGTCTTCAAAGAGAGTTCCAGGATAGCCAGGGTTACACGGAGAAACACTGTTTCAGACCAAACAAAACAAACTAAAAAAAATTCTAAAATGTCCACAAAGCAGAGAACAAAGTGTAGTCAGTTTCCATATAGCCATCACCTGAGTTCCACCTCCACCTGCTATTGAGTATTTTTCACCTTTTGTTTGTTTTTGGGTTTTTGGGGGTTTTTCTCTTTGGTTTTTCAAGACAAGGTTTCTTTGCATAGCTGTGGCTTCCTGGAACTCAGTTTATAGACCAGGCTGGCCTGGAACACAGAGATCTACCTGCTTCTGCTTCCTGAGTGCAGGGATTAAAGACGTGCAGCACCACTACCTGGCTTTTCATCCTTTTTTTTAATCATCCTTTTTTTCTATTCTTTTCTTTTGAATTTATGTCAAGCAAATCCCTGGTGTTTATCCTTTCAACCCATACATGTATACACGTCTGTGTATATATTTTTTAAATATCTATTTAAATACTTTTCTGTATGTAGCTACATTATCATTACCACATCCAGCTAAACACATGGCCTTGCCATGGTATGATACTTCCATATTTACATCTCCCTGATTATGTTCTACGTGTGCCAGGAGCTGAAGTCTACACATTACCTTTGATTTGGGTTCTTTTTTTAAGCTAAAGCAGTTTCTTTTGTGAGGGTGTTTCCAGACAGAGTTTGTGTAGCCCTGGCTGTCCTAGAACTCACTCTACGGTCCAGGCTGGACTCGAATTCACGGAGATTTGCCAGTCTCTGCCTCTCCGAGTGCCACATGTTTCACCAGGTCTAGCTTAAAGCAGTCTCTTTTGTCCTTCACATCCCTTCCCCTCTGCCTTTTTCCTCTGTGGTGCTGCTGTGTTGAAGGACTAGCTCTTTCCACACATACATTTCTGTGAATATTGCATTAGATCATATTTATTTTTCTCTCCCCCTGATTTTCCATATAGTTTGATTATACTTAAGCTTCCCTTTTCTTACGTGATGGATTTTGCTTCAGTTACATTCTGTCAGAGGGAACATAGTGTCTTGGTGCTTTCCTTTTGGCATGCATTTCCTCTTGGGGTTTCTTTAGTGTCTTTGGGTAATGTCAGTGAGTTTTTCCACTGTAAAGTACTCCACTAATCTTTCATCCAGTGAGTTCATCCACTGATGAGCATGTTACTTGAGTATGATAACCCCTGCAAGAGAGCAATTTCTAAGATGTCATTTATAGCTAGGATTCTTTCATAGAAGCATTTTCAAATATAAATTCAAACTTAGTTACCCAATTGGCTTAATAAGAAAAGATAAACTTAAAATTTTTTGTTTAGTTAAACCGTTATCAGAATGATAGCTGCTGTTGCTTCTGTGTGTGCATGCCCTCTACTAAGTACTGTCGAGGGACTTGGAGCCGCTTATCTACCTTATGGGGGTTTTCCTTACAGTAATTATTTCAGTGACTGAAGAAGTCATTTTATTTTGGGTCACCAGACTCACCTTCATGTTAACTTCAGTGCCCATTTGACTCAAACATGATCACCTCTGTGCTTTCTGGCATTAAAAAAAAAGAAAAAAAAAAAGGTAACCCTGGCATATTCTGTGTACAAAGCCCCTGGTTTCTCTGAGGATGGCATAAGTATTTAAAAGATCACCTTGTGAACACCAGAGGTGTGATTGCTATAGGTTTGCTTTGTTAGTTTATAAGCAGTGTATGTACCTAATTTTAACATAAATATCTGAGTCTTTAAAGAGATTTTGAAAGAAAATTATTTTAAATTCTCTGAGGGGAAAAATATTAGTTTTAAACTTAAAATTGTGTCAGCCAATTTCTACTTTTATTTTTTTAAAAAGATTTATTTATTATATATACAGTGCCTGCCCACCAGAAGAGGGCACCAGAGCTGTGAGCTACCATTTGGTTGCTGGAAATTGTACTCAGGGCCTCTGTAACTGCAGCCAGTGCTCTTAACCTCTGAACCATGTCTACAGCCCTGGTTTTACTTTTATTACTGATTATTGTTAAGCTATGTGACCATGAAAGCATTTGGGGTATGTATCTGTAACTCATTGATATTGCCATTTCTGTCATAGGAAATGGCTAGTGATGAGCTCAAAGAGATGAGGAAAAACCTGACAAAAGAAGCCATCAGAGAACATCAGATGGCCAAGACTGGTGGAACCCAGACTGACTTGTTCACATGTGGCAAGTGCAAAAAGAAGAACTGCACTTATACACAGGTTTGTGGTTGACTGTGGTCTTATGATCACATTAAGAATGGTTCACTCCTGTTTCAGAGTAAAGATAATTACAGAATCTGATATTGTTCAAGAAAAGATGTAACCTCTTTGGTGAAAAAGTACTTTCTCGGTAGATTCCAACTAATTAAAGAGAAGTTCATATATTTGTGTGCTAATGAAAATATTTACTATAAAAAACTATCAGTTCTATAGAACCCCAGATGTACTACAATGGACAGCTCATAAGCAGTTGCTGGTTACTGTGTCATAGCAAACAGGACCATCAAGTGAAGGAAAGTTCTCCTCTCTCACATGGCCTGTGTACAAATAGATGCCTATTCCTGTTTGTAACATGATGACTTTTGCATTCATATATGACAGGATTGACCTTTTTGGTTTTGAGTAACATAAAGAACTGTTAACAAATTTCTGTTGCTATATGTCTATATAAAAATAACACTATCTTAATTTTTGTTTGCCAAATAGGATTTTTTTCTTTACTTCTATTGTTGTTGTA
Source organism: Bramus lutescens (assembly GCA_001685075.1). Taxonomy (NCBI): domain Eukaryota; kingdom Metazoa; phylum Chordata; class Mammalia; order Rodentia; family Cricetidae; genus Bramus; species Bramus lutescens. Next base: position 40,325 of record LOEQ01008349.1, read on the forward strand.
TATCTATAATCTCCTAACCTTAGAAATTTTCCCTTAAAGGTCATGTTTCAGGTCGTGGATATAGGTGTTGATCCTACCAAGCAAGAGCACAATTCCTTTAGTCAAATTAAGATAACTTTAAACTCTGCTATGTCCCTAAAGCAGTGGTGGATACAGTGGACTTTACAATAGCTTTAAAAAACCTGCAAGACTAGGGAATTTCCGAGGGTGGGGGATTTCCTTTGTTTTTTGTTTTGTTGTTGTTGTTGTTGTTGTTTTGCTTATGTAGGAATTTGGCTGAACATTTTAAAGTTATTTGGCAAAACATATTATCAAGGTAGATATCAGGATATGGTCAGATACAAGGTGTAAAACACATTAGATTCCAGAAAATTAGTCAAGAACTCTGAGTTTGGTTTTTTATTTATTTGGTTGGTTGCACAGAGATCCGTCTGTCTCTATCTCCCAAGTACTGCAATTACAGATGTGTACCACCTCTGCCCAGCTAGGACTGTTATTTTTATCCTGAGGCCTTGTAATACTAGTTTTAGAATGTTTGTTCTTCCTCCTTTTAGATTTATTTATGTTTTATGTATGGAGTGTTTTCCCTGCATGTTGTCATGCACCACGTGCATCTTGGTGCCCTTGAAGATTAGAAGAGATGTCAGTCATCTCTTCAGCCCTTAGAATGTCTGTTTATTTTTGTGGGCTTTGAGTTAAAATCATGTTGATGATTTACCAGAAACTTGTGGCTAGGTTTTGAGCCTGGGGCTTTGTTTGTGATTAGCAAGCACTTTTCATGGCTGAGCTACTTCCTCAGCCCAGGTCTTCCTGAGTGTTCTATTTTGAACACTTCTTTTAAGACATGGTCTCAACATTTTCCAGTTTTGCTTTTCTGCTTGCAAATGTGAAATTCCATTCCTATTAAATTGGGTAGCCATTGACCATTGTGATACTGCCATGTACTTGAGTGAACAACAAGTCTTTGAGATGGTGACTTCATTTTGTTGGGGTTTTTGTACCACACCCAGCTTTCTTGTAAATATCTTAATCAGTGCACAGTATTCCATCAGATGCATTTACTCTGCTGTGTTCACTTCCAACATTAGTGCTGTTATTAAGTGACATTCTTCAAAATCCTTATACAAAGATCTTATATTTCTAATTATATATCAGAGTAGATGAGAATGCCACATTCCCTGGCAGAGACATGGGTATTTAACATGACTTTTAGAGAGGTTATGTCAGTTATGTGTGTCATAAAGAAATGCTTTGGGGCCCGGTGGTGGTGGTGCACGCCTTTAATCCCAGCACTCAGAGGCAGAAACAGGCGGATCTCTGTAAATTCAAGGCCAGCCTGGTCTATAAGAGTGAGTTCCAGGATGGCCAGAGGTCATAGCTACACAGAGAAACCCCATCTTGAAAGCCAAGAAAAAGAAAAAAAAGTAGAAAGAAATGCTTTGAATTTTATTAACATCTTTACTAATGTGTAGGTCAATAACATGTTAATTATTGGTTTTGTGTTTATTAACCATTTGCAAAATGCATAATTTAATGAGTGACTTTCAGAGAAGTTTTCTACTTAACTGGATAAATTACAAATGAAAGACAGACAGAAGGATTTAGAAAAACAAAATTTGAAATTATGTTCCTTTGCCAATAGTGTATTTGAATTTGTATAAGCTCTTACACTTCTTAGGGTGATATCACTGGAGATACTGTATGTCTTTATGTAGAATATTCTTAACATAGGTTGGGTTAGTTTTAGTGGTAATTCAAAAGTATTTTTTATTTAATTTTGCTACAGGTGCAAACTCGTAGTGCTGATGAACCAATGACAACATTTGTCCTATGTAATGAATGTGGAAATCGGTGGAAGGTAGGGCACCCCTGGTTATTGTCTCTTCATAGACCATCTAAGATAGTAATATGTACCTTCCTGGAGTTTGATCTTAGTAACACATATGTTTTTAATGCAAGAATGGCAGGGAAGAATATTAAATTATCATCACACGTGACCATAGATACTATAGTTATTGAATTATTTCCAATCTTGTTCTTCCAGAAAAGCAGTATATGTTTATTATTTATTTTAATAAATTTGATTTTGGAAAATGTTATAGAGTTCTATATGATATTGGGGTTTATTTTAGGAATTCTAGTGGGCTTGGTTCTGGTTTGGTAGCTTTTCAGTAACCCTTCATATTTATTGTCTCTGTGAATTTGTCTCATACAGTCAAGTTTATTTTATTTAAATTGCATGTGTTTAAGAGTTTTTCTAATGTTTATTGTATGTGTTCTTTGCTGACTTCACACATGTATATAATGTCTTCTGGCTATTCTCACTGCCAGCCTCTCGTCTCTCCCTTCCCCGTCAGTCCCTTTCTCACATTCATGTTTTGTTTTGTGACCCATTGTGTTTAACCAGGACTGCAGGGTTTTTACTGTCCTTTGGAGCAACTGTCCATTGCTCCTCCCCCAGAATCTACCAATAGTTAAGCAAGGGGTGGGGCTCTGAGTCTCTCCTGACTGCTGATGAAAGGGCTGTTCCTGTACAGTCCAGTGGAAAGCTAATTTTTGAGGGATTTTTTTTTTGAGCACCAAAAACAAAACATAAAACTAGAATTTGCATATCAACTCCAAAGGCACTTTTATTGTTAATAATGATGAGGCTGCTAGTGGTGTGGGGTTGGGCGATGCTCACGATAGAATCAGTCTTTGGAGTCAGTCACACAGTGATTGGAAATCTCTTGTCTCTCACCCTCACTGCTCTAGTGTTTCCTCATGTGGTCGGCATAAATAATACCTGATCTCACCTCTGTCGTTGCTTCTCTTCCAATCCTGACGAAGAAACTTGACCTGTCTAGATAGTCCTCCTAGATCTGTTACACATGCTGGATACTTTGATCACTGCGATGAGCAAACAGTACAGTTTGTTTGCCTACAAGCAGTTCGCCAAACAGGTTGTGCCATATGGTACCTGAGGAATTTAAGAAAGTTCAGTTTAATGTAGAAAGCTGTTAAGAATTGTTAGTTATTTAACCTAGAAGCAGTAAGAAAAGTACTTTTAAAAACTACTAAAACAAAACTTTACATATTTATTCTTTAGTTACATAGTCCTTATAATTCTATGGTGGAGGGTCAAAATGAGTGACTATTATATATAAAGTCTTTCCACAGGAGCCTGTGTCATAGGGTGTATAAAATCAAGATATATACGTCATTGTCTGTATTTTTTTAAATCTTACAAAGTATTTCTTTTGTTTTTTTGCAGTTCTGTTGAGTTGGAAGAATCAGCAAGGTATCTGGACCATTATGAAAAATGGATTTTGTAATTAGCTTTAAAATTAGGCCAGGCAACTCGTTTCCCTGATATTTGTAAGCAGTACCGTCCCATGGGTTGGTCTCTTTACCTAACATTCTTTCTTAAAAGCCGTCTGTGGTTTCAGATCAGCTAGGAGACCATAGGAGAACTAGATAATGTGTTGCATTTTTTTTATTTTTATAAGTTGGTGTTACATTTTATTAAATATTAACTTTTTGAGTTAGAACACACAAAAGTTCTGTTGTTCTCCATTAATGCATAAAGACAAAAATTGTTTTTCTCATTGGTATGTACCTAAAATATTAAAGGAGGAGCAAAGAAGTAATATAAATGTTAGAGTACCAAATATGCTATGTATTCCAGTAGCCCTTGACCAGCTTATGAAATTGTGCACACTATTTGAACTAGCATATGAATATGCTCTTAATTACCACGCTCACAAAGCCTTGGATCCCTGATCTCTTGCATCTGTGACTAACTGCAGTGATCTTTTTTTGTATTTCTTATACGTGTATATTACCATTTTTAATAGGGTTTTCTTTGGAAATCGACTTGATTTTTCAATCAGTTTGGTTTTATTTGACTTTGTACTCTATTAGTTTCACAGAGCTCTGTTAGAGTTTCCTAGGGTTTTCACGAAGACCCTTCCAGGCATACTTTTGGTGAATTTTCCCTCATAGAAGACATGCTGGGAAGGAAATGTGAGCATCTTAGTAAAGTTCCTGGAGGCAGCATGGCTGGACTTGGACTTGGAAATCTGCTGACCAAGGGTTAAGCCTAAGACCCGTGTAAGTCATTAAGCTGTGCTCTTTGCACATGGAGGTTGCAAAAAAAAAAAAAAGGAAAAAAGAATGTTTTAGTGTGAATCTTTTGTGCTGACTTTTTTTTACATGATGATGATGAGCCAACTGAAATGTCGGCTATAGCAAGTAGTTTTACAATGTATATTTCACAATTAAGTTTTACCTTTGTTTAAATGTGTCCCGCTTGTTTTGCTGGTAATAAGCAGTGGTTTTCACAGTTTTCTTGATACAGATGTTCCGGTGCATATAGTAAAGGCCACTGTTGTAAAGCTTACGATTTACATGCTTCCGCATCTGGCCATACATCTGTGCAAAGACCACTACACAAGCTTTGTGTTTGCTCTGCTTTGCAGACTGTTCAACATAACATAGAAAACAATTGTCCATGTTAAAAAGGATTGGTCCATGGGTAATTTCTGTCACTTTAAAAATAAAATACATTTTAAAAGAATTAGTTTTAAAATAAGGTTAAAATAGTCCCACTTTTAAGTGATCCATTTTAAAATTTGTAAATCAATAAATTTTTTTGTTAAACAGGTATTATATTTTGTCATTTTATTTAGATGTTGAAACTTTCCTCCCCCAACTATTAACAATACTCTCAAGTTCTGTTCTACTTAAGCTTGGTCATACTCAGGTCAAAACTGGTATTGAACAGTGGTTAGAGCCTGTCATCTTCTGTTCATTGCCTGAACCCCTGGTGATGGAGAGAGCAGTGGTTCCCAGGCACATGAGCTCATCGTAGATGCTCATTCACATGTGACTTTCATTCTGCAAAGTGATACAGCAGTATTCATTTCCAAGTTTTGGGTGCATTCTGAGGGATCTTATTTTACAGTTATTTCCTAGACAGAGTAACTGAAGTGAACACAGGAAAAGTGACTTGGGCAAATACATTTGCAAATAATGAAGAGCCATAACCATCATGCGGAGAGAAAGTACCAGCCTTGACATTCTTGCCCCTCAGAGTGCTGTTGAACATTGATTTATAAATTGTGCTAGGCCGTGACAAAGATTCTGAAATACTTACATAAACTCAAACATCCACGTCTGTATATAATTTACAAATGAAACCACCAGGTGTGGTGGCTCATACCTTCAACCCCAGCAGTGAACAGTCTGGTCTACACAGCAACTTCCAGGCCACCCTGAGCTAAGTAGAGAGACCCTGCTTCAGAGAGGGAGAGAGATGCGGGGAATAAAAGAGGAAAACTCAGAAATGTGATTTGATGATTTCATTTCAAAATAAAAACTATAATTAAAAGGTTGTCATTTGAGAGCTGTTTAGTTTTTGTTGTTTTCTTCGAGACAGAGTCTCTGTAGCTCTTGCTGTCCTGGAATTCATGTAGTCCTGGTTGGCCTCGAGTTCATGGAGATCCACCTGCCTCTGCCTCCCAGGTGCTGGAATTAAAGGTGTATGCCACTATGCCCAGCTTCATTTGAGACGTTTTAATCAATAAATATTCCCTGCTTTTTGCCCTCATTTAGCCAAAGGAAATTAGTCATTTGAGAGGAACTGAGATGCATGCTTTTAGTCCTAGCCTTTAGGAGGTAGATGGTCAGAAGTTCATCCTTGGTTACGTAAGGAATCCAAAGCCAGCCTGGGCTAGATAAAACCCTGTTTCCAAAAATGGTTAAAAATAAAGGGACGTCCTACCAGGAAATATGATGGGCTAATCAGTGGTAAGGGGACCAAGAGGCGAACACTACATACCGAGAAATAAGCCAGATGCTAACCCACTTCACAGAGAGCTAGCAGCAAGTTCCTCGATGGTAACGGGAGAGTAATTGGTATGTGTTAAGAAGAGTATTGCTGGACATCTCAAGACCATGACTGTCTACAATAACCAGTAGCTAGCAGGTTGTTGTAAGGTTGGACTCAGGAGGTCCTGGAGCAGATTTGTTTTCTGTGACTTTGCAACTAGGAGAATTCCTGATCACAAAGTAAGGGGTTCCTGAAATGATTTTATTAGTCATAGTAGTGGCAGTGCATAGAAATCAGGGTATAGCTTTTGAAAGGGGTCCACAGATTGGGGATCTGAGAACTACAGATTGAGTAATCTTTTAGACACCCAATTTTGAAAGACAAAATGAGCTTGAGTCTGGGAGCAGGTAACCCCCTTTTTTTGGTGTTTTAATTCTACAGAGTGATGCAGCAGTATCAGTTTCCAAGTCTGGGTTTTTTCCAATTCAGCTTCTGTACTCTTACGTCCAAGTAGAGGATAGAAAGTGAAAGCACAGGAAATTGCCTTGAATGAGTCCCCTGCTTTAGTGACCTCGAAGACAGAAGCACATCGTGAGATACTCTGGCAAAATTAGCCCGTGTTTTTTCCTTAACTGGATACTTGAACCTTATTTGCTTGAAAATTATTTGTGTAATGGTACATTGTGAAACTTGGTTAAACATTTGGAAAAGTAAACACACCATTGAGAACCCTGCAGTTGGAATGGCAAGGCTCTAGCTTTTGTTTCATTTTCTCTGGTTCCTAAGCACTTTTCTGATTTGTTTTAGGGGTCAGTGACCCTCATGGGTCTCATTCACTGTGTCCTATCCCATGCCGCACTATATTGAGGCTGAAAAACACTGATGACTAAACCAACATAAGCCTTATCTAGGGCTCTTTGCTTTTGCCTTTTGCCAAAACAATGCAACCTTCTGTGATGAAGCAAAGGGCAGTTGAGGATGCCTAGACCCAGGACAGGCACATGGATACTAGAGCTACAGACTTCCTTCTTTAAAAAGTGAGTCCACATAGATTTCTGTCACAAATAATTTTAAAAAATAATAAAATAGTTGTGTATTTGAGTTTAATAAAACATGAGGAGGTGGCACTGAAGAGATGGCTCAGTGGTTAAGAGCACTCGCTGCTCTCCTAGAGGGCCCAAGTTTGATTCCCAGCACCCACACTGCCTATATAATTATACTAATTAGGGGATCTGTCACCTTGCCTCCACAAATACCTGCATGTACATAGTACACATAAATTCATCCAACAGCATGCACGCACACACACATATCTTGTAAACAGACTGAGCATTCTGATGGCTATTGAGAACAAGGAAAAATGCCAAAGAACAATTTCAAGAAGGAATTCAGTGGTGGAGTATATTAAAAGAAGACCTGTGAGGTGGTAACCAGAGACTACAGTGCCAAAAGTGAAATAAGAAAGCCCAAACAAAAAAGTTAACAAATACTGAAAGGTTTATAAATAAGGTTTATATTTGTATTTAAGACAGGCTGGAGTGATGGTCCAGCAGTTAACTGCTCTTCCTGCCAACCCAGGATGAGTCTTAGCATCCACCAATAACTGTAACCCCAATTCCGAGGGATCTGACTCCCTCTTCTGGCCTCTGAGGACACTGCATACACATAGTATACAGTCATGTTCACAAAACAGCTATCTACATAAATAGTTTCTTAAAGTTAATTTATTTTTGAGGTTGTGGAGATTCAAAGAGATAAAGGTTATTTTAGAACATAATGGGTTCTTTAGGTCTGGATGGAGTAGTAGGCCTTCATCCTGAGATGCTGTCAGTGAACCTCAGAACATGTATGTTTTTGACTAGGTTCACCTGTCATTACTTTAACTGCTGTAATGTCCTAGTTAGCCACATTACAACTTTTGGCTGGAGAACTGTGCTATTTTGCATGAGAATGACCCCATGCACTCATATGTTTTGAATGTTTGGTTCACAGCTGGTGGAACTGTTTGGGAAGGATTAAGAAGTATGGCCTTGTTAGAAGAGATATGTCATTGGGACAGGCCTTTGAAGTTTCAAGACACCCATGCCATTGCCAGTTAGCCCTCTCTGCCTGGTGCTTGTGCATCTAGATTTGAACCCACAGATACCGCTCTAGATGCCTGCTTCTCTGCTGCCATGGGCCCTGCCATGATGGCCATAAACTAACCCTCTGGAACTGTGAGCCTCAAATTAAATTCCTTCTTTTATAAATTGTTTATTCTACCAATACAGAAGTAAATAAGACATGAAGTAAGTTATCTAAGAATGTTCTCTGTCAGGCATGGACTCCCAATGCTATACTGTGTTATTGGGTTGTACATGGGGGCAGCTGCCAGCCTGGAATTGATATAATGCCTTTGGTTTGGGGACATGCTTGTTAATGCTAGTCATCGTTTAAGTTCCTTGGTTATTGATTAAATCAAAGAATGAAGTTGTTATTGGAGAGAAAACACTTTTTTAAACCTCGTATGGAGAGTCACCAAGGTGGGGCTAGAGAGATGACAGCAGTTAAGAGCATGTATTGATTGTACATGCAGAGGACCTGAGTTCAGTTCCCAGCACACGTTAGATGGCTCAGAATTATCTGTAGCTCTGGCTCCAGGGATCCAACATCTTTTTTTTTTTTTAACTTTCGTTTTTTGAGACAGGGTTTCTCAGTGTAGACTTGGCTGTCCTGAAACTTGCTCTGTAGACCAGGCTGACCTTGAATTCAGAGATCTGCCTGCCTCTGCCTTGTGAGTGCGCTGGGATTAAAGGCATGCACCACCACCTCCCTACAGGATCCAACATCTTACCTCTGTGGGCACAGCACTCATGTGCACATACCCCCGCATACATATACTTAATGAAGTAAATCTTAAAATACCTGAGGTGCCTCAATGGCTGCAGCCTAATTTGATAATCAGTGAGGATGTAAGGAGGCTTAACAGGCATCAGCAACACCATGTTAAAATGACCTTTCTTCTTTCATGTTAAATTGGCCTTGAGTAGTGAAGTGTGGGCTGTTTTGATATTGATGTCTGTTTTTGATGGTGGTGGTGAAAGAGGAAAGCTCAGGTCCACTAACCATTTTTATACCTTAGTGTCATAACTGTAAAATAAAATTTCTGTAAGGTACTAGTTTTTTTAGTGGGTCATTATTTAGTGAGAGAGAGTGCATGTGGTGAGACGTAACAACATACCTCCTCCACCTTGCATGTCACACATAGAGTAGGTGTACCCAGATTCTGAATGGCACTGCCTATTTGTTTTGTTTTGTTGTTGCTGTTTTAAGATAGGGTCTCTGTATTAGGGTTCTCTAGAGTTTCAGAACTTAGAGAATGAATTTCTATATATAGAAAGGAGATTTATTAGAATGACTTACTGGCTGTCCAGCTAATCCAACAGTGATTACTTTTGTATGGAAAATCCAAGAACTCAGTGGTTGCTCTATCCGCATGCCTGAATGTCTCAGTTGGTCTTCAGGAGATGGCCAGAATTCTGGAGAAGTAGGCTCTAATGCCCGTGAAGGAATGGACTGGCTATGGAGGGTGGGAGCAAGCAGGCAAAGATAGAGAGCTTCCCTCTCCCATGTCCTTCTTACAGCTGCCAGCAGGTGCGGCCCAGGTGAGGTCTTCCCACCTCAAGTATCCAGATTAGAAGTAGATCTTCTCACTTCAAATGATCCAATTAAACAAAAAATCCTTCGCATGTGTGCCCAGGCATTTTGGGGTTTAGTTGATCCCAAATGTAGTCAAGTTGATAGCCAAGAATACTCTAACTTTGTAGACATGGCCTGAAACTTACTAAGTAGATTAGGCTGGGCTTGAACTCACAGAAATCTATTTGCCTCTGCTCCCCAAGGGCCAGGATCAAAGGTATATGCCACCACACCCAGCTTTACATAAAAATGTTTAACAAACACTTATATTCATCATTTTACACATAATACAACCTTACTAAAAACCTTACACTCATCCCTGGTATGTTAAGAATATTCCGGGATGTTAGTTGTTGGTGGTGCATGACTTTAATCCCAGTACTTGGGAGGTAGAGGCAGGTGGATCTCTGAATTCGAGGCCAGCCTGGTCTACAGAGTCAGTCCCAGGACAGCCAAGGCTGTTATGCAGAGAAACCCTGTCTCAAAAAAACAAACAA
>LOEQ01008350.1:11939-39057 GCA_001685075.1 Bramus lutescens
AAGAAAGAAAGAAAGAAAGAAAGAAAGAAAGAAAGAAAGAAAGAAGGAAAGAGATAAGAAAAGAAAGAATGCAAGCAAGCAACTTGGTTTATCCGAAAGTGCCTTTCTTTAGCACTAATTGTTTTATATGAAAATTGGAGGAACCTAGTGAATCGGTCAGGTTCAGCATTTTTATGAAACTTTTGAACTGTTTACTTATTAAGTATAAGAAAACTGAATATGGAATATTTCTGATCCCCCTGCAGCATCCTTTGTCTAAACTAGAATCACTTAGAATAGAAAGATTTATCTCAGTGATTTGTTAAGTGTGGCAAGTATAGCATCTGGGAACCAATGGAAATCCAATAGAATGGAAGGAACTAGAAAAGAACAGGATAATAGAATGAATACTATGACAGGTGGCATTAGAAAACACATGACAACCCATTAGAACCCTGATGGGGCTGTCTCCAAACTACCTATTTTCTGTAAGCATGTAGTAGTAGTAGCAGAAGAATCAACTGGAAGTATGTTTCCAGCTGCTCAATCATATATTTATGTAATTCTTTATTTTTAACATGAAAACATACTAGTTCATATACCAAAGATATTTTTAAAGTATTATAAAAGTCTAAAGCTTAAAATAGAATAATTCAGTAAAAATGAACAAAATATCATTGCAGATAACATTAAATTAAATATATTTAAAACCAATTAAATATTATATGATCACTAAGTTGTATTTAAATTTGAAGTTATTATATTATTAAAATGTAATCTAAATATGAACTTCTATGACCACACAGGTTTTTTTTTATTTTACAAGAAACCTAGGCATGTCCCTTTTAAGTGTACTTTAATAAATTAAATTAATGTAATGAAGAAAAATGTTCTCAACTTAGAGATTTTCATTTTTCTCTTACTCCACTATTCATCATATCCTTTAAATATTTAATAAACCTGATAAGGAAGTATAAATTTTATATATTGTGCTAGAGATAGAAACTTGAGCCTTCTAGGCAGTCTACCACTGAGTACATCAAAAACTCTATGAACAGTAATTAAATAATTCTCTCTAAAACATTTTCAAAATTGCTGATACTATATTTTGTATCCAGAGAGCCACTTCATTTACTGAAATAAATGTGTCTACTTGACCTGTCTTTCTCCTCTTTGTATATTCTTCAACTTTCCTTCATCTAGTTTATCTACGTATAATGATGCACTTTATTTTATTCCAAATCCTCAAACTATCCTGTTTGCTGACAATATACTTCCTTATTTAGAATATTACATGTTTACTCATACATGCATTTACTGTGAATTTAATTTTAAAAGCAATATAATGAAGTGTCTGCCCTTCATTAAACACAGAACATCAATCAGTGTCTGAAAATTATTTTCTATAAAATTTTGAAATGATGATAAATTTAAGGACTGAATCAAAATTTATTATTAATGAATGTTCAAAAGTAGTGAGTACATTCAGGTTTTTAGGATGTGTTTCATATTAAAATTCTTTTAATAAAAGCAAGTTATAAGTTTGACTTGAGTCATGGTCTCCTTCCACCAAGTTATGATATTTAGACCGGTGGAAGTCAATATGCATATAATCATCTATATTGTAATGTACATGTACTTAGTGTTTACTGTGTTATGAGTATTATTTTGCATGTAAACAGAGGGACAAAAATTTTCAGTAATATTTTAGTGACATGCAAGTATAATGCAAAATCTAATAATGTTGGCAGTATAACTGCATGCATTGCTGTCTTTGATAAATTTGTTGTCAAATTTAATGGGTCCAAATTCATTCCCAAGTTATTTTCAATCATATAATTTAATTGGGGTAATTTATTTGAAAAACAGATTTTTTTTTTGATAAGTCAGTACGAGCACTTGCTTGTTGCTCAAGTGTTCAGACTTCAGTTCAAATTTTGGTTAACTGTGTAAAAAGGAATGAAGCCTAAGTAAGTTCCTGTGATGGCAACACTGTGGGTAATAGAGGTTATGTGGTGTCCCCAACCATAAAATTATTTTCATTGCTACTTTATAACTGTAATCTTTCCTACTGTTATGTACTGCAACAGAAATCTTGGTGTTTTCTGACGGCCTTAAGTGACCACTGTGAAAAGGTCATCTAAATCCCCAAAGGAGTCACAACCCACTGGTTGAGAACCATTGAATTAAATGCTCTCCCAAAAGTTGATAAGAATGGGAGTGATAAATCCTGTCTGCCTCTGTCCTTTCTGCTCCTTCCCACAAAGACATAGATAAACAGACACAGACACACAGAGAGAAAAACATCACACATACACTGTACATGTGTACTAATACCTACCCAAGACACCTGATACATATACACCAAAAGTAAACAAATAAATAGATAGTTTTTTAATGGTTATGGTGGTGTGATTTCATTGCTGCTTTTGCTTCTCTACTTTATATCGTGTGATAAAATAGCAAAAGGAACCTGCCAGGTACAAACAAGGTGACTACAGATATGAGAGCCAGTGAAACTGTTCATTATAAATAAATGAACTTCATATTTTTATTATTTTAACTCAAAGTGACTTGAAAGAGAAAGTGAACGCAACAAGTGGAATGACAATCATAAAAAAGAAATCTATGCAAAGTTAGCTATAGCTTTTGAACTAATGGTTACACTGTGAAATGATTTAGAGAAACATTCTGTAAACAAGACTAGGCTGCCATGAGGTAAAGAATTAAAGGTGAGAGTACCAACCTAAATAGTTGCTCCTATCTCCATAGTAGAATACATGAGAAAGGAAGCTTTTAAAGACCCTATGCTAAAAATATTACATTTTAATCAAAAGGAAAACAGAATATGCAGATTTTGTAAATGTCTTATGTACAGATGGGTAGCAGAAAAGGATATTCTTAAGACAATATTGTTCTTCTGGTTCTAAATCTATTGTAATTTTTTAATATGAATAAATATATAAAATATATTCAATAATGAAAGTGGAAATTTAATGAGTTTTACAGCTTCCAATTCAAATACCAATTCTAACTTTTTATGAGTTCATTAATGTGTATAGATTTTGCATCTGGTAAATTTTGGTATGTGATAATTTAAATTTACAAGATTTTCATAATAAAGTTTATAAAATGATATAAAAAGAAGGGAGACATGGATTATTATCAAATGAATGTTCAGTTCTTCCTCCACTGACATGATCCCTCCTGCTTCCATCCCTACCTTCCCCCAGGCCATTTCTATTCTAATTTTTCTTCCCAGGGAAATCCGTCATCCCCCCCCAATATTCCTCCTCTTTCCCTAAACACTCTCTGTGTCTGTGTGTTGTAGTTTAATAATCATTTACTCACCAGCTAATGTCCACTTATAAGTGGATAAATGCCATATTTATTTTTCTGAGTTATCTCAGTAAGGCAGTTTCTAGCTGTATTCATTTATCTCCAAATTTCATGATGTCATTATTCTTGTAGACACTAATAGAATACTATTCTTTTAGACACTAAAATAATACTATGCTAACAAAATATACCATGATTTCTTTTTTTTAAAGATTTTATTTACTTCTTATATATACAGTGTTCTGTGTGCATGTATGCTTTCATACCAGAAGAGGGCAGCAGATCTCATTATAGATGGTTATGAGCCACCATGAGGTTGATGGAAATTGAACTCAGTACCTCTGGAAAGGCAATCTGTGCTCTTAACCACTGATTCATCTCTCCAGCCCTGTATACCATAATTTCTTTATCCATTCCTTAGGTGAGGCATTTATGTGTTTCTTGCATTTTCTAACAATTATGAATACAGCCACAGTGAACAGAGTTGAGCAAATGTTCAGAGACTCTTCAATTACATGCCCAAGAATGATTGTAGTAGTTTGAATGTAATTCTCTCATAGGGAGTGAAACTATTAGGAGGTGTGGCTTCTTTAGAGTGGGTAGGAACTTGTTGGAGAAAATGTGTCACTACGATGGGGGGCTTTGAGGTCTTTTGTTTAAGCTTCACTCAGTGTCACATTTAGTTGATTTCTTTTTGCCAGGAAGATGTAGTACTCTCACATCCAGCACTACCTCTGCCTGCATGGCACCACACTCCCAATCATGATAATTATAAGGGAATGAAACTTTGACACTGTAAGGGAGCCCCCTCAATTGAATGTTTTCTTTATAAGAATTGCTGCTGTCTTGGTGTTTCTTTACAGCAGTACAAACCCTTACTAAGACAACCGAATGGCTGAGTCTTGAGGTAGATTGAACACTTTTATGAGGAAACAACATATTGATTTCCATAATAACTGTATAAGTTTGCATTAACTCAGCAATAGGAGTGTTGCCTTGCTCCACTTCCTCAGTAACTTGAGCTGTCCCTTGTGTTATTGATCTTAGCCATGCTGAGAGGTGTAGGTGTTGTGAAGTTTGTCTATTGAAATTTATAGTTGTATCTTCAAATATTTTAGAGCATTACAAAATGTTAGTCTCCCTTGGGTTGGTTCAGATGTTTCTATGGGATTCACAAGTGCCTCATAACAATAGAAATCTCATTCCCACAGAAGGTGGAAAAAGACATCTTTGGGAGATATTCCTGGTTTCCAGGATCTGGAGGATCTATAATTAGTCCATTTTAAACTTCTTCCAATTTACTGCAGGACCTCTACAAACCTTGAAATAGGAAATGTTCTCTGTAAACAAATATTTTATATCCTTTGTAATTCACATTTCTTAAAAATTTAAAATTTATAAGCATTATTTTTCAGTCTAGAAAGACTAGGCATATTCTTTACCAATTGAGGCATGTTCTCAGTTTAATTGTTATTATATAGGAGAAATATAATTTTGAACTATATTCACAATAATTTGCTTATTATAAATTACAACCTTGACTTTTCCACTCAGCTGTTAACATAGTTCGGTTACAGTTGTTTAATTGTTGGTTATGTTTATCTAATTATTACTTTCTGTTTCAAATATCTGTACTTCCATCACTTAAATTTTACTTAATCGCACTTCAGAATTTTCTGTCAATCTTACTGACTTTATAATAAAAACTGAGCCAAAAGTACATAATTTTAAAAGATATTTAAATTGTTACCAAAATTTATTCAAGCGTTAAACAGTATAACAAACTTAACATTAATGATTGTGTGATATATAAGAATAATCCATAGCTGATATTCATAAAGTAAATAAAGTGACTAAAAATGCATGTGTAAATTTCAAACACAGTATAAAAAAATCATCTCTGTTAATATTATATACCAAAATACTTAGATCTTATAAGTATACATACTCTGCCTGAAAGTAGCCATGAAAATAATTTTTGACAAATATAAATTACAATGTCAGATTCATATATTTAAAAATTTAGAGTAATATAAGCCTAGTTTGTGCAATAATATGTAGTTCCTGACTTCTTTGTCTTCCCTTTGATTCATTTGAACACTCTTACTACAATCAAATATTGTTATTATGAGTAAATTCATGCTTAAAAGGGGTAATATTGATAGCTCACAAAATAATTCTTTCTTTATAATAATTTATATCTTTTTTCAAACATTTTGATTACTGATACCACACTACTAAATTTAATTGTTTTTTTTAAATCCTCAGGATAATTGTCTTTCTTTCCATGAAAGCATCTGTTTAAGAAATCACAGAGCTTGCAAGGTATAAACATCGAGAAAATGAAGATACTCATTTTAATAAACATAATCTGAAGGAAAAACTACAACAAATATAATAGAAACCATACACCGTAAAATAATATAACTATATCCAGGTGGTGGTGGCATATGCCTTTAATACTAGCATTTTTGAAGAAGAGACAGGCAGAACTTTGTGATTTCAAGGCCAGCCTGGTCTACATAAGCTAGTTCCAGGATAGGCATCAAAACTTCACAGAGGAATCCTCTCGAAAAACCATATGTGTGTGTGTATGTGTGTGTGTGTGTGTGTATTGTTTGTGTGTATGTGTGTGTGTGTGTGTGTATACACTGTTTGGCCCATTAGCTATAGCTTCTTATTGGCTAACTCATACTTAATAATGTAACTCATTTATATTAATCTTTGTATTGCCACTGGCTGTGGCTTATCGGCTAAAGTTCTAGCATTTGTCTCTGGTTGGGCAACATGGCTTCTCCTGATAGTGTCTTTCTTTTTCCCAGCAGTCAGTTTAGTTTTCTGCACCTAGTTCTGTTCCCTTATAGCTCTGCTATAGGCAAAAAATGGTTCATTTATTAACTAATGGTAATTACAGCATACAGAGGGAAATCCCACATCAGGGAAATATGTGTAGAAAGTATCAACTCTTGGAAAGAAGATATTTGTCATTGCTTCTTTTGCAGAATGAGAGATCAATCTTCTTTAACAGAGTAATACTGGGTATATCAAACACAACACAAGATAAATCTTATGCTCAGGAATAATTGCCTAACAAAAATAGACTCCTATTCTTTTTTTTTTTTTCAGGGGAAATATTTGGAAGGAGATTTGGAAAGAAGAGTATATATGAACAAAATATATTATATGATATGAATACTTTTAAATAAAAATAGAAATAAAATTAGAGGAAATATAGGTTAGTGTTTCACAAAACTATATTCTATCGACTAATATTTTGAAAAAGAAAATTTCAGCCTCCACTTAGAAATTCAATACTGTAGAAAGGCCATGTGTACTTACCTATGACATCAACTCATGTGATGTCAATGACAAGATTATCTCTAGTTAGAATAATGATTTCACAATTTTTTCTTTAAAGTTTCTATATATAGTTTATATAAATATATGTTAATAACATATGAATATTGATCAGCCTAGAAAATTAAAAATGGCATTGAAGTGTCATTGTTCTTCATTTGAATACAATCTAATTACCCCGTATTCTTCACATAGTGTTTGAGATTTCTTTAATAGAAAACCTTAGCAAGAAGCAAAGATTTTGCACACATACACACACACACACACACACACACACACAGTTACTTGTAAATGACTGTTTGAAGAACATTTTTTTCAGCTTGCATGCTAGATTTTAATGATTAGCAGATTAGGCCAAATGAGTGATTGGAGTTTTAGAAAGTCCTATGTTTAATTTTAATGCCACATGATTTGAGTTTTACCATTTCCAGTCTGCCTACTGTCTCATCATTTACGCTTATTATTGACTATTATTCTCATCAATAAAATTACAGAATTTTGGTAGCTACTATTTCATTATTCATTCATGAATACAGATGTAAAGGCAATGCTAATGGTTTTAATATTTCTAGACAGTCTAAATAAATACTCGGTAAGAAGTGTTCAGCAGATATGGCAGTGCCATATGACATTTGGATACCTAAGTGTAGCATTGTATGCTGAGGAGTTGAATATTAAGTCATTTTCAATCGTTTTTGTAAAAAAATCATATTATGATTAATGATTAATCTAGCAGAGAATGATTTTAAAGTTAATCATTTCTATCTTTTTAATCAACACATATTCCTCAGGTTATCTAATCAATTTTCACTACTTAAATATTCACTTTTATGTTGATTAATTTTGAAACTGTGTCTCCTGGCAAGATTTTGCCATCATTTCTGTGACAAGGCATCCTTATTCTTAGTCAAATTATTATGTCTTGACCGCACAGCAGTCTCTCTATCTGTTGATGAACACGTTTTTTTCTTCAGTCATCGTTAACGTCAATGAGTACATGGTTTTTTTTGTATTGACATCAGGTTGTATTATTCAACACGGGTTCTATTAGTTCAATAATATCTTTCTCATTGAAATATATATGATCCTTATACCCTAGTGCATAACTTCTCAAACTTTTCAATGCTTTACTTCAATTTTCCAGACAATATAATGGAGAAATCTATCAGGATTCAAATAATATTTAGGTTTTCAGTTTTGATCTTCTGCCAGGCTGTTAATAGGCAGAGTATATTCTGTCATGATAAAAAAAATACTATACAAGTACTGAATTGGTAAGTTGTGTTACTTTTTAAGTTAGGTGTTTTAAATATGAAATTAATATAAATTCTAATTTATCATGTCTATATTAGGTATTTTTACCTTTTCTGGGACAAACATTCTGACAAAACTATTTAAGAAATGTAGGGTTTATTTTACGTCTATGTTTAAATATGGAATTCATCCTAATGAGGAAGTCATTGAAATGGAGCTTGAGGTGTCTGGTCACTTTCTGTTCTGTGTCAGGCAGTAGAGGAGTCAGTACTTGCCACACATTCTTATTTTCTTTTTATATAGGCTGCCACCCACCTTTAGCATGGTGGGTCTTTTTTAGCTCAAATTACCTAATTTAAAATTTCTTTCATAGATGAATCTTGGTGTTTGATCATACAGAGATTTCTAACTTCCATTGAATAATCAAGATTAATAATGGAGTTATTGGGATAAAATCACTGTTTTATGTTGAAGAGAATCTGCACTTGTATCAATTCAGGCTACTTCTTTTTTCTTCATTTCTTCCATTTTGCCATTTTATTACCATTGTAATTAACATGCCATATACTCTAGTCTTAGCTTGTCTGAACTATAGGTTACCAGGATCATAGACACAGCTAAATTGCTTAGAACAAATGTAAACCCACTCTGACTACCAAATCTAGGCTCCTTCCACTGCATTTTGTCCCCACTAGGCAGTTATTGTCCTGTTCTTAAGATTTCTCTTTCTTTAAACTAAAGCCAATTGAATGGTATTTAAGTATTTTTCTTTTTTATGGATCACGCTCAGTATATCAGTATTCATTTTTAAAAACTAAATATTGATTTATTTCCATTATAAACTTCTTCTCACACTGTGACCCCAGGCACTACTTTAAAAGGAATAATCAAAAGTTTGAAGCTGTATCAAAACCATGGCTGGGCCAATAGCCTATTTTCACCATGTATCCTTAGTCTTTAGAAATGTTCTGCTGTTTCATATAAAATTTCAACTTTATTATGTACTTAATCCAGTGTTACAAGGAACACTTGATGAAAGAAAATCTTTCTATAACTTTACCAGATATCTAACAATTCTAGGCCACTAAGAATAGAGAAGGATTTGAATCCATGTAAAACAATTAGCTTGGGATGGAGAATAGCAGAGAGATCTTTACCAAACAAAGCAGAACACAGGTATCCGTTATAACCTAGTTTCTAATTGTCCTTGTTTGGTTTAGACCTACTTGGGAATTTCTATTCTGTACTCAGTGGTTCCTTGTGTATCTGTACTAAGGCTATTTTAACACTGTACTTTCAAATCACAAGACTTACTAATTTTTCTGGCTCATAACCAGAGGGAGGAGAGGAGAATTGAGTATCCTACTGAAATTTAGGTTAACATTCCCCCTTATTCAATTTAAAGGACAGTTAGAAAATATTCATTCTGTATGAATTAATAGCTTTAAAATTACATGTTTGAAATTAACATAGATTTAATGTGAGAGGAATAAAAATAGTGGTATGTGCAGAATTCTATAGTTTAAGTGTCGGTATCTTTTCTAAAATTTATATTTAAGCTCATGAAACAATATCATGAAGTGGGTCCTTTATAAGGTAAGTGATCCTAAATGTTCACTTTTTGCAATAATGTTGTTACTTTTATAAATGGTGCTGCAAAAGGATTGAACCATTTTTAATCTGTTCTTTCTTTCATATGGGATTAGAGTATTTTTCTATGCTACTTGATACATATAGAAAAAAATATGTTCAGATCAAGAAGTACCAGAACCAAAACCAGTTAGACTGCAGAGCTGACATATCACAGCTATATAACTATAAGATAAATTGTATCTTTGCTTTCTAATTTTTCCAGATTTAGGTATTTCATTAGAGCAACACAAATGGACAATGGTAAAGAAAATTTGGAACGAAAATTGCTTCCACATAATCTATCACTTCATCAAGTTTTCTATATCTGTTTCCTAAAATATACAACCATTGTTGTTTCATGTCCATAAGTAAATTCATTTTATTTAAAATATATTATAGTGAGAAAATATATTGAAAATCAAAATTTATTTTCCTAAAATCATACTGTATTGTTAAATGCAAAAAGATATTATCTCATTTTATAAAATTATTAAGCATATGCTCTTACATTAATTATAAATTATATTCATTTATATTTTGGAATTCATATATATTATGCCTTCTTAATGTATGAACAACACAAGTCTATCTGGAATCATTTAGTTTTCACAGGTGCAAATGTGTATAATGTGTAGATTTTATAGTGAATACATTGAACCCTAGAGCCATGAAGTTCAAATTAAAAAACAGCTGTTTGGCAGTGTTACATTACATGAAAAGAATCAGTCTATTAGAACAGAAGAGAATATTGCAAGATGGAAAATATCAAGTAAAATATTTATCTTAGAAAAATGTATTTTCCTGGCTAGCATTTAGCTTGCATTATTCCAAAATATATATTTCTGTATAAATAATCTACAAGGGAGTTTCCTTTCTTACTTCGTCAGTATTAATCTGAGCAATCATTTTAAGTTATGGCTGTTACTGATTCTAAATTTAGTGTGTTCTGCTGAAAGTCAGTGCCTATTCAATTAAACATCTCTTTAGATACTTAAATTCATGATATTAGATATAATACCTTCTTCTACTTGCTGCTTATCTATAGAATCTGACAGCAATTATACTTATAAATATATACTTTATGCATATTCATATTTACCATTTAAGTTTCTGTGTATTAGAAAAATATGTCTGATTCAAATTACTTAGAATTGTTCTTCAGAATTTCTTTAAAAATACACACATTGCTTTTTAGCCTTAAATTATATTTAATTCTCATGTGATAAGATTTCCTTGTTCATCAATCACTTATTGGTTTATANATATATGAATAAAATAATATAGCTTCATATATCTTCAGGTACAATGACCACAGACCTTCACTCTGTGTTCCTTTTCACTCAGTCCCCCAGTCTAGTCCCTAGCAGAGCAACAGAACACTGTGTTGCCCACCAACTGCCATCCAACCCATCCTACACAACATCCCCTCCAAACCATTGTCATCCAACTTGCAGCTCTATTCCATCCACCAACTCCAGAAGGCAGCACCTGAAAAACTGCAGGGCATGCTTGCCAAAAACACAAGTGGCTGCCTACACATTATCTCTTTTTCTCTTCATGCAGATTACATTCTCAGTCTCATCATTAACACTTGAACCAAATACTAGATGAAGTTCTTCCTTACAGTTGCCCACATCTCCTGTGAATCCCACAAAACATCACCTCTTATCCTCCTTTCCTTACCATGTTGCTTTGTTTCAGGCCTCAACTCTATTAGGTAAACCTGTTAACCTAGTGAGTCACACTCAGAAAAACAAGTAGGCTGAAGAGAGAGCCATACCTTTCCCATAAAATCTCCCCAGCAGCATACTTAACTCTTTAGCCAGAAAACAGCTGTGGTCTCATTTTCTTCCTTGACCCCATCCTCAAGTAATCTACAACCTTCCTTCCTACACTTCATTCCAATTTCCAAGCCTACATCACCACCAGGGACTCTCTGTAAACGCACAAACTATCAGGCCAGGAAAAGAGACAATCCACAGCTTTTGACCCAGTTTTCTGTCCCACCCAGTCCTGCAGTCATTCAGTCCCAAACAAATACACAGAGGTCTACATTAATCATAAACTGGTTGGCCGAGAAGCTCAGGCTTCTTATCAATTAGTTCTTACATCTTACATTAGCCCATTACTCTTGGCTGTGTTAGCCATATGGCTTGATACCTTTTTCAGCGAGGCTGTCACATCTTGCTATCTTGCTTCCTCTGCAGCTGGGTTATGACTGCTGACTGGAACTCCCCTCTTCAAAGAATTTCATTGTGCCTCCACTGCTATCTGCCTGGTCACCCAGCATATACATCCTGCCAGGCTAGTGGCCAATCAACTTTTATTTAAAATACAAGTGACAAAGTACAGACCATTGTCCCACAGAACACAGTCATCACACTAATTATTTGAAAATACAGAAAATACAGGAAGAAAACAGAAACCAAGGAAAAGCCACCCAGTCCCTCAACAAAAAACGCATACCCAGAAATCAGCACCTAAACCTTTAATTATTTCAAACCCAAATGCTGAGATGCTAGTATAAACGCTAATCAACAACAATATGAGCAATATGTATCCACTAGACCCCAGGTATCTTATCATAGCATTAACTAAATATTTCAACATAGCTGAAGCACTAGAGAAATACCTTAAAACAGCTTTTAATGATATGATAAATCTCTTTAAAAGAAATACAAAAATTGCCTAGAGAAATTTAGGAGAGCACAAAAACTAATGAAATTAATAAAAATTATTCAAGACCAGAAAATTGAAATATAAGCAATAAAGAAAATCTAAATTGAGGGAATTCTGGAAATGAACATTTTCAGAATTCAAATAGGAACTACAGAGCAAATTTGACCATACAGGAGATGGTAAGAGAATCTCAGACACACTGAAGATATCAGAGAAGAAATGGATAGGTCAGCAAAAGAATATGCTATATCTGAAATCTCCTGCTCTAAAACATTCACAGAATGTGGGACAGGATGAAAATATCAAACCTAAGAATAACAAGAATAGAAGAAGTAACACAATCCAAAATCTGGGAAAATCTTTTTAACAAAATCATTAAATAAAATTTTTCTAACCCAAGGAAGAAGTCTAAAAAGGTAAAAGAAGTACATTTGAAGCCAAATAGAATGTTCTGGTAAAGAAAATTCTCTTGCTGTGTCATAATCAAAATATTAAACATACAGAACAAAGAAAGAGTATTAAAAACTGCAAGAAGAAAAAAATGATATTTAAAATCACAGCTTCTAAAATCATGCCTGACTTCTCAAAAGCAAGAAGGGCCTGAGGTGATGTACTGAAGATGCTAAGATATGCCAACAACAACATATGCCAACCCAGACCACTTTACCCAAAAAGTTTTAATTGCCATTGGTGGAGAAAGCATGATAGTCTATGAACAAGTTAAAATTAAACAATATCTATCTACAAGCCCTAGGGAAGGCATGAAAAGGAAAACTCCAGGACAAGAAATAAATAATTTCCCAAAAGCAAAATCAAAAGAAGGGAAACACACATAAAAGCACAACAACATTACCACCACCATCAATAACAACAAGAAGAAAATAAGAGTCTTCAACATTTTGTGTATATTTATATGTCTTAATACCAATAGTCTCAATTCCACAATTAAAAAGACACAGACTAAAAGAATGGATGCTAAAAGAGGACCTCTGCTGCATCCAAGAAGCTTACCTACATATCAAATATAAAGAATACTTAAAGATAAAGGTGCTCGGGAAAGGTCTTCCAATAAAACGGACCTACAAAGCAGTCTTGTAACCAATTTTTTATACTGAACAAAATAGATTTCAGACAAAATCTCATTAAAAGATTTAGGGAATTGTGCTATAAATATTCACTAAAGGGAAAAAAATAATATCAAGTATATTTAAATTCATAAGTTTTATTCTCCAACACAAGGCCAACTAAGTTTATAAAAGAAATAATTCTACAGTTTAAAATGCACATTCACCCTATTGACCGTCACACACTGAGAGTAGGACTCTTAACAGTTATTTCTTATAAACAAGAGAGGATGCCATTGTTATGACAAGGTAGCATTCCAGTTGTCAGCCAAGGGGTTCCAGTGATAATCTCTAAACAACCCAGACTATAACTAAGTTAAAATTTGCTTCCCCAAAACAGACAAGGAATTCTATTGCCAAGGAATTCTATTGCCAAGGTTTACACCCACACAACACATTTAACATGATGAAGTAGAGATCTTGCCTACATGGAATCCTAACCCCTACGTGAGCACCTCTTTGGTGCTTAATGATCCTTCTTTCAAAATCGGCATCATTAGAATAATATTGGCTTTCTACTATTCGTCAGTAACATCCCCAGTCTTAGCTAGAATAGTAGAGCAAGGTAAAGAAATAAATGTAGTAAAAATAAAATAACCCCTGCTATGTATATTTATATGACATGATTACATTTTCAAAATACCTAAAACTTTCAGAAATTTTGATATATCATAAGCATTCTTAGGGAAGTTAAAGGTTTATCAAATTATATTTATGATGATGTGGGATTCCCCTATGTATGCCATGAATATGTCTTATTACCATTGGTTAATAAATAAACTACTTTGCCCTATTGCAGGACATAATATAGCCAGGCTAGAATAGATAGAAAGAATAGTCAGAGGCAAGTAAGTGCCATGTACCTAATGAAAAAGAAAGAAACTCTGGAAACTTACTGGTAGGCCACAGACTTGTGGTGATGCACAGATTAAAAGAAATGGATTAATTTAAGATATAAGAGTTAGCTATGAATACATGTAAGATATTGGTCAAACATTGTAATTAATATAGTATCTGTGTGATTATTCAGATCTGTGCTGTTGGGAAACTTATTTACAAAATGGCACCCCAAATGTTTGACAACATACATCCACATAAAGTCTCAGAAATCTTTAAAAAAGGAGGCTTCTAGATCCACAAAATTGAGAGTCAATTTAAGTTTTTTAGTAGCCACATATTTTTAGATAGGCTCTGGTTACTGGTGGTCAGCAGGGGCATGGCTCCTTTAAGGAAAGGCTTCCTGACTCATCATTAGCAGCAAAAACTGTGTGTTTTTTTAAAGAAACAGCATCCTTGTTCATGTTAGTGGCAAAAATGGTTTCTGCTCTTTTGGGAGGTCCTGGTTGAATGGGGCTTGTGAGCGGTGTGCTGCAAATTACTTGTTCATGACATTGGTCACCTGCTTTTGAGAGTTTGGGGTATGAAGGTGAAAAAAATGCAGAATCTGGATTATATATATTGTTGTGTTTACTTTAAATTTTTGACTGCAGAGAGATATTTGATTCTGGGAACTCATAAGACAAGACAACATATATATTTTAAAAGTATCTTGGCTTCAAAATTAGAGTCAAAGGATATGTGAATTTGGAAAAGAAGTTCTGCTTTTGCATCCACAAAAGATGAGAACCTATGGATTCCTCCCAGGCTAATGTGGTTTGATGGAACAAGACCTCTCAAAAGCTCTATGTGAACCACCCAAATAATTTGCCCAACAAACAACAGGAAGCAGTTTGGAGAAAATTATGACCAAATACCCAAAATAATTGTTTATAAATGTTTATTTTTTAAAATGGTTGAATATAATAATGCTTACAGTCAATTTCTATAAAAAACAAATAAGGGGGTATTATATAGAGAGGAATACTTTTAACTACTATGGATCATGGTCTATTGATACAAATTTAAGTTTACACTGTGTATATGTTTATTTTTTACTCTTGCTTAAAGTATTATGTTTATACAGTTTATTTTAATATACAATGAAAATTAGGAATTACAGATAAATAGGTAGTCATCTATAATTATTAAACTTGTTAAATTAGTTAGGTTTTCTAGATATACAGATATATATTTCAGATGAATAAGAATTATTCAAATCTTTCAAAGACCTAGAGAATATGGATTTAAAAAATATTAAGAACTTAGCCTTTTCTCCATGATGAGACATGTCTGCTTCTGGCAATATCAATTACTTTAAAGAGGGCTTTGATGAGCATTGATGGAACTCATGAAATTGCCATCAGTATGACAAGGCTCTATCTACTTGGGCAAGAAACAGCTCTTGTCTGGAATGCTTGATGGCATGTTCTATGAACTGGACATGTACGACTACAGTAAAGTAACTGTTGAACTTTCCAAAAGATTGGATTGTCCTTCAGGGTTCTTTCTTCACAGAAGAGTCTGCCAGACATTCTTCAGGACACAGAAGAAAATGACTGAAAAACTGCCAATATAGGTGAAACAGTCTTTGAAATTTCCTTATTCATGAAAAAGTCTTCAATTCTATGGGCCAGTAGGCTGAAGATGGATGCCCAAACATTACAAAATAACTTTTGGTGACTGTCAAGGAAGCAGGATGCCTTTGTCAATTTTGTATTTATGGAAGTTGCTTACGATGAACTTCCTTAGGTAATATTATACCCTCTGTGGACTTTGATAGAGTTGAAGGCTTGATAGTTATAATTACAGTCTTCCTTAGCTATAATAAAAGATAAATCTGATCAGAAACTTTAGACTCACAAAGAGAGGATAGATGATAAGATATTCTTACTTTACCAAATATAAAGGAACTAAATTTCACAACTACAATTATTGCTTGATAACTACTTTCCCAAATATAAATGAACTAAATGTCGCAACTATAATTCTTGCTTGATAACTATTTTGCATATGTAGTTTTACTATGTAAGAGTTAAAACCTTCCTTTGTATTTAGAAAGAAATGTGAAAATGTTGTGGAATTCTCCTCTGTATGTTATGAATATGTTTTACTACCATGGCTTAATAAAGAAGCTGCCCTGGCCTATGGAAGGGCAGAATATAGCCAGGTGGGAAGAAATAAAGAGAATTGGTGGAGTCAAGGAGATGCCATGTAGCTGCCAAAAGAGAAAGAGACTCCAGAACCTAACCAGAGGACCACAGCCTTGTGATGATACACAGATTAATAAATATAGGTTAATTTAAGATGTAAGAGCTAGCTATGAATACACATAAGCTATTGGCCATACATTACTGCAGTTGATATAGTTTTTTATGATTATTTTGATCTGGGTGGTCAGAAAACTAAAGAATAGCCTTTGTCTACATTATAATCCAGAGGACACGTGAGTTTTCTGTGAGTTTATGTCTTCAAGTTATGTCAGAAGCTACACCAATAATCTTCCACCTACAAGACTGCTTAACTATGGACAGAAAAAGTAATCAATATATATTCCAAAGAAGATGGGGGAAAGAAATACAAAGAGCTACTTACTCCAATTGGTTACATGTTATAAAATGGTCAGTTATGAAAATACATCTATCCAGACTGAGCAGATTATATTGAATAATGCATGCATATATTCATACATATACAAGCATGCTATAAATTTTAAAGACTGTGATTGTAAATAGAACAATATGAACATATGAGGGAGTTTGGAGTGAGGAAAGGAAAGGGATACATAAAATATTAAAGAAAATGAAGATAAAATTTATGGAAATAGACATTATTTTTTGCCTTATTTGACCCAATTTTCTTGTCTTTGAAATTCTAATTGAAACCAACTATGTAAAATTATTTGTGCATATCTTATTAGTTTAAATATTCTACATCATCTCTTCATTTCTGTTTAAGTTTTTGATGTTATAATTACATCATACCTGCCTTCTCTTTGTCCTCTCTAAACTAGTCCATATATTCTGCTACCTCTCTTTCAAGTCCTTAGTCTCATTTTCTTTAATTTTTGGTATGCATACCTAGATACAAACATACAGAGAAATAGATGAATAGATAGATAGATAATAGAGATCAATAGTCCTAATCATATCATAAAAAATTCAGAAGCTACACCAAGAAAATGTCACTGAAATGGCTGCCTAAACATAAGCAAAGTCAACACCACTGAATATGCTAGTGTGCATGGGAAAAAGCTTAAGGTCCATTCAATATACTCAAAGAATCAAAAGGAACTAAATAATCTGTCTATTTTAATGTGTGGAACTAATTTAAAATTTTCAGTACTCTATTAACAAGATATGTCACAATTTGCTTCACTATGACCTTTATTTTTTAAATTTATTAATTATTTATGACAATATTATTCTTAGAATCTTTGAAATTTAGACATGCATACTATATTTTGCTTGTTTTCTCTAATAGTTTGTCTCTTAATTACAATATAAATTTAGAAAAACACTAAAGAACAGATGTTGGAGATATTTGTACACTGTGAGATAGATGTATTACTGCTATGGGTTAATGTTCTTGTACACTGTAAGATTTTTTTCACTATTCTGTGTTTAATAAAATGTTAATTGGCCAGTACCTAGGAAGGAAGTATAGCAAACTAGGAGAAGCTTTCTCTCCTGCCAAATCCTGCAACCATTCAGTCCCAAATAAACAGACAGAGGTTTATACTAATTACAAACTGTTTGGACCCTTATCTCAGGCTTATTACTAACTAGCTATAACAACATAAATTAACCAAAATTCTTATCTATGGTTTGTTATGTGGCTTGATATCTTTCTCAGTAAGGCATTCTTATTTTGGTTACTCTACCTCTGAATGATGACTGAATCCCTACCTTTCCTCTTCCCAGAAAACTCCTAGTTACACAATCCACACAGTCTCTCCTTTCCTGGGGAAACAAAAGCAAAATTTCTTCCCAAAGTAAAATATCTTTTCACTTAAATTTTGAAGTCAAGGTATTTTAAACTCTATAGGTTAGATTAATCCATCAACATTTCTCAGCAAATGTCTTTTAACAGCTGTTGCTCCTTCCTCTGCAGTCAAACAATTCAACAACACAATAACATACTGAACCAAATTCTTTGTGTATTTTCCATTTTCATAACTTTTTATACTCCATTTCTTTTATTTTTGTTATTTTTTTGAGACTGGATTTCTCTTATGTATATTTGGCTGTCCTGAATGTCATTCTATAGACCAGGCTATTCTCAAATTGACAGATATCTGCCTGCCTCTGCTTCCAAAGAGCTTGGATTAAAGTTGTGCACCTCCATACTTAATTAATATTTATTTTTATTTTAAGGACTTTATCCTTTTTCTTATCTCTTCCAACCCTATATATATCTTTAAACACACTGTAAACTATTTAGAGTTTTTATTTATTTTGTTTATGTTTTAGTTTTCTTTCTCATTCTTCTGAATCTCTTTTTACTCTCTTTCAATATATATCTATATATCTATATCTATCTATATCTATCTTTTCCATAGCACATGAGTCTTTAATCTGTTAAGTGACAAGACTAGGATTGATGCTTCTGTTTTTGCAACTGGCTCTTCCCCCATTCTTTAGCTTACTGAGAGCTTAGATTCATAGAGGAGGTATTGGTGGCAGCCACATTTATTACCAAAACTCTGTGGAGTGTCTAGGTCTATGCCACCACCAAGAAGCATGCAGCTGGCTACTCATAAACATCATTTGAGTGATTGGTGGCAGGGTCTTTTAAAAGAGCTTTGGCTCTTTTTGCCATTAATGTGGAGCAATGAAGTCTGTCTTAAAGGAGTTGCACCTCAGCTTACCTCTAACAAGTAAAACTTACCTGAGAAAATTCTACTATCCAGAAGCCATGCTTAACTCTGTTCTTTTGTGTCTATAATCCCTTCCCGAACTCTCTCTGGTTTTATGTGGGTGTTGTTGCCCCACATTGGCTGCCATTTCTAGACAGATGTTTTTGTCCTACCTGGTCCTGCTGCTGTTCATACCCAAACAAACCCACAGAGGCTTATATTAATTATAGATGGGTCCCTTAGCTCAGGCTTATTACTAACTAGCTCTTACAACTTATATTAACCCCAAATTCCTGTCTATGTTTAGTCATGTGGCCTGGTATCTTTTCTCAGTAAGTCATTCTTACCTTGCTTCCTCTGTATCTGACTGATGACTGTGTTAGTCTTTTCTCTCCCCAGAATCCTGGTAGTCTGGTTAAACCACCTATACTTCCTGCCTGGTTACTGGCCCAACAGTATTTTATTAAATAAATATGAGTGGCAAATATTTACAGTGTATAAAAGCATTATCCCACATTACCATGCTGTGATTGGCATAATAAAGAGCCGAATGACCAGAAATCAGGCAGGAGAGACAGGCGGCACTTCCAGGAAGAGATAAAATGCTTGGAAAAAAGTAGAGCTGCCAGACAGATGTTGAAGAAGAGTACAGATAACAAAGCTACATAAAAGTAAAAAAAAATTTTTTTTGAATATATGGGTTAACTTAAGTTATAAAAACTAGCTAGGAGCAAACAATCTAAGGCCATATTTTCATAACAAATAATGTCTCCATGTCATTTTTTTTAATTTCTTGAGCTGATACCCCCCAAAAAACTATCTAAAAACAGAACTTGGTGCTTTACTTTTAACATGAGACATGAACATTTATTAATATGTATCACAATTTGTGTTGAGCTTTGCTATAGGTTCACAATATAAAATAAAAACCATCATTGTGTGCTCCAAATTTGATCAGTAAAAACAATTTTACTTTCTATTTTCTGAGTTTTCTTTTCCAGAATGTTGTGTAAATGGATTAATATAAAACAGGTAGAATTTACTTTGTCTGGATTTAAGTTTGGCAGGCTATATTCCTAATTAGCACAGTAGTGGCCAGATCCCAAAGTAGTTACTCCTTTTTCTTAGGAAAACTTCAGTGAACAATAGCTCCTCCAAGGTTAAAGCTTCAATGGCCTTTTCTTATTAAAACTACAATAATTACTGGCTTCAGTATATATTTTATTATCATCATTTTTCCCTTAGGGATTTAAAAATATAGTCATTAAAGAAAAAGCGTCCAAGACTTGATAGAGAAAGGGGAGTATGTGGGTTGGTTTAGGGAGACGAATGGGAAGGGAGGAACGCTGTAATATCTTTATAGTATCTTTTCTGGAGGGAAACCAAGTAATCAATGTGTTTTGTGCCTCTGTTCTTTGGTTCACTCTGATTTTAGGTAGAACTTTAACCCAGGTTTTTAGAGAGTAAGAGATTCCTGTGTAAATCTGCTGCAAAGGTGACCTATAAAGCAATAACTTGCTGAAATGAGTCCTTGGAATCCTGCTAGGGTTCTGGAGCCCACAATGAAAGATTGTTGATGCTTTCTGCTGAAAAGCTGTCAATTATATGTACAGGTTGCCAGAACAGCTTCAGGGTATAGCCTGAATCCTGCTGTAAATTTACTGGATCTTCCCAGCAGCCACAGGGCCTAACACACAGCTACGTTCCCTTCAGGATACACAGATGTCCATCTTCTTGGATGCATGCCAGAAACCAGAATATGATTTTGATGCACCTTGTTTGTCTTACAGCAGTTGGGCCTTGTGGTTAAACCTTACTTTAAAAATAAGCTTCTTTTCATTTTGTTTTTAAACTAGAAATTGATGTTTCCATTGTGTATAATTCAGTAATTCTGAAAATAAAATATGAGCAAACATATTTACTAATTCTGTAACATAATGATGATAACAGTTATGCAATTTTAAGTTGAGAAAACAGCTAGTTTCATTAAGATTGCTTTTTTTTTTAAATGTAGCTTTTAAAAGAAGTGTTTTATTCCCTTGTCTGAATTGCCTCATTTCCAATTCACACTGTACCATGCTCAGCCATCTGGCTCCCTTCCTGTCAATCTATTGTAGCTTTTGTTGCCAAGGTCACTTTTTCTTTTTGTCCCTAATTTGAATGGACCCTTTCAGACTTTATCTTTTTGAATAGTTCAGGATGCAGCCTGGCCACTTGGAAAGCTTTTCCAGCTGCTGAGTCAGACTGCCTCCAAATCAGAACTTAAACCTTTGAGACAAAATCCAGTAAGGCTTTATGGCAAGAAAGAATCTGATTCAATCTCTTTTGCCTCACTTGGTAGTTTGACTCCGAAATAAATAAATAAATAAATATATATATATTATATAATATAATATATATGTGTGTGTATGTGTGTATGTGTATACATATATAAAATGGCCATATAATATATACACACAAGTATATATACACACATATACACTCATATATATTTGATCTTTAAACACACACACACACACACACACACACACACACACATATATATATATATATATATGATTTTAAGAGGATACTGTTTGAATGAGTATCTATTATCTCTCCAAGATAATCTGTGTCTTTGTACAAGTCACCCTTGAAGGAGTTCAGTCACATTGGACACAGGAGAGGAAACAGGATTCAGTTCAGCCCTTAGATGTCTCTTCTCTAGACTAGATGCTAATACAGAGTTAAGAAAATATATTGCTTTGTACTCCCACTGCCAATAAAGAAGGTGAATCCATGCCAGCATTTTTCACCATTTCTTTGTTTATTTGAATTTATTTTAGTCAGTTTGGCTAGAATAAGAGGAAACCTGAGAGTGGTTTTAATTTGTATTTTTTTTCATGGCTGCAGATGTTGTGGCCTTTTAAAAAGGTTTCTTAAATATTTGCATTTCATCTTCATAACTCAATGTTTAGCACATGTTCCATTATTAATTAGGTTTGTCATCTCGAAATATGTTTTCTTTTCATTGCTTTTGCATTCTAGAAGTAAACCCTCACCCAAGTCACAAAGCCCAGAACCAGTTAAATTCTGAATTGAATTTGACTGAAGTTCAATAACGAACCCCACTACTTCTCCCAAACTCCCACAAACAAGGAAAGGAAAGAAATAGTTCCAAACTCCTTTTGTGAAGCTAGTGTTACTATAGTACCAAACCCAGAGACATACCCAAAAAATATGTATAATTGTTAAACATGAAATAAATTTCCTCATTAAAAATACTTGCAAATTGAACTCAAGAATACAACAAAAAACTATTCGCTCTGGAAAGTTTACTTCATTCCAGAGATGCAGGAATGATTTGTCATATGTAAATAAACAAACATAGTCCAGGCCATGAGTGTCCTAAAGCACAGAAATCAGATGATCATATCATAAAAGGTAGAAATAATTTTGACAAAGCACAGGTCACTTCTTGAAAAAAAATTCCTGAATATAGGGTTGCAGGCAAATATTGCAACATAACAATACACAATCCAGGTTACATTTCCGTATCTTTAAAAATTACCTGTTTTTTACTCCAATACTGAAGGGACTTAATAGAGCAACTGGTGGAGGCAGACTCTCACATCAGAGCACTGGCTTGAGCTCCTAAATTTCGGTTGAACAATGGAAGGAATGAGAATATGAGCAAGGAGGTCAATACCATGATGGGTTCACCCACTGAATCAGTTTGTCTGAGCTAATGGCAGCTCACCAATTCCAGCAGGACTGGGAAGAACAAATCTAGGACCAAACTAGTTTCTCTGAATGTCGTAGACAGTTGCTTGGCTGCAGGAGACTGAGGGACCACTGGCAGTGGCACCAGGATTTATCCCTACTGCATGTACTGTTTTTTGGGGAAGCTATTCTCTTTGTATGTGTACCTTGCTCAGTCTTGATTTGGGAAGGAGGGCCTTGGACCTTCACCAAAGCAATGTATCTTCCCCTCTCTGAGGATTGGTTGGGGTGGGGTGGGAGGGAGTGTGGAGGGAATGGGAGGAGGAGAAAGAGTGGGAACTTGTGTTTGAATTTTTTAAAAAATCTAATAAATTTACAAAATTACCCATTTTGCTATCCTTCATTTTAGTCAGAAGAATATAGTAAAGAAAGATTATTTAGTTTTAAATCTCCAGTTTATTTTATTTTTCCTATTATGAATATAATGCACAAATTTAAAAACACAGTCAAAGTCAAATATGGCTACAGTTAATAAAACATTTCAAAATAATTCTAAAATTTTCAAGTTTTTCATAATTCTAAAAAGGTAAAAATTAATGTAAAGTGATAATATTGGGTTATTTTTTCTCTTGTTGCTATTTAGATATTAACGTACATGTTATACACTTTAGCAAATATTATGGTAAACTCAAATGTAAACTACAGAGAAAAATTAAGTGATTAAGGGACATGAATGCTTTAAATATATTATTTTATTGTGTAGAATGTTTGTGGACAGATAGTTAAATAGGTTTTCCAGAAGGGATATTTCCTAGTACTCAACTTTTACAGTTTAAATGCAGTGAGTTCTACAACATGAACCATAATTTTCTTTTTGACCAACAATGTACTCCTTGTTAAACAAATGTGCAAAACTCACTGCACCAAAGAATTTTTAAACAATTTAACCATGGTCAACTCCATTTTTAATATTTTAATTAAAATAAAATTATATTGTTTCCCATCTCTCCTCTCTCCAACCCATTCCATGTTTGCCTCACCTCAAGACTCCTCAAAATTTATTACTACATAACAAATACATAAAGAAAGAAACCTATTGATTTTTTTTCAGTGTGGTCTAAAAGTACATTATGAGAGCTGACAACTTGGTTTTAGACAACAGATGAGAAAGTTTATGTCAGGGGAAGCCTAATTCTCCCCTCTCAACAGGAGCTAATTCCATGTAGGTCTTCATCTATGGAAAGCATTCTGTGAGTTTTTCGCTATTGGTTTTGTGGTGTAAAATTGATTTTGTGGTGTAAAATCTGAATGGAATTTTCAGGTCCTATGGAGGACCTGAAACATTGAACATTGTTTTATTGAAACATTGAACATTGTTGAGAATTCATCTTCAATGGCAGAGCTTCCCTTTCATAACTAGAAGGTCCAATCTCATTGCAGATTTCATTACCCTCTGGCTACTAAAATTGTTTCATCCCTCTGCCAAGATGTACTCTGAGACATGGATGTAGAAGACATATTGTTTAGGTATGGGCATCCCATGGTAAGGTGTGTTCACTGAAATTTGACTAGTAAGGACTTTAGATAATGTGCTCCCACTGTTTCTAACAGCAGTTTCTTTGGTGGATGACTTGGAGTCTTTAAAGAATTTGATTCGTGTGTCATTGGTTTCAAGTTTTACAAAATACAAAATTGGAAAATATGTATCTTTGTAAAGTGTTTTATTATTTTGCTGTGTATGTTAATTCACATCATCAATGGTAATGATTGTTATTTTAATAATTTCTGTGTAAAATGTTCTGGTTTAATATAATTGTGATGACTCAAATTTCAATAATTGAATCCAGCTTCATACATATTACATAATAACATCTATGCAATGAACAATAGAATACAAAAATGTTAAGCAGAATTTTGTAAGCTAGAATCAGACACATATCACCTATCTTTAGGTATTGAAGTTTAATAAAAATAAATATGAAACCCATGTTTTTGTTTTCTGTTATGTTGTATATTGCTTTCAAGCCTCTATTTATCACTGTGTGTTTAATTGCAGGAATAAATATTTAGGACTAAAATTCAATTCAGTGGTAGGGTGAATTCCAAGCATGCCAAGGCACTGAACTCAACCAGCAGTCACACAAGCAACAGCAAAATTAATAATAGTCTTCCTGCCGTTGGATTTCAAAGGAAGTGGACAGTTGTGTAAAGACAAAAGGTGATGGCTATAAGGATATTGTCAACTGGGAGAATAAACTATTTTGCAACATAGAGAGTAATGACTGAAAATGGCCATTTGTTTATTTCATAATGGCTAATAGAGATATTTTGAACATTTATATAATACAAAAAGGATCACCAATGTTTGATGTTTGAGACTGTTATAGGTCGATTATTATGTGGTAATTATACATTAGATAAATGTATTTACTTGCTACAATTTGCCAACCAGATGGGTCAGGGAGTAAAACACTCATGCTTAGCCTAATCGCGAGTTTACACTGAACCTTACATGGTCAAAGGAGATCACCAATGGTGCAAGTTTTCCTCTGAACTCCATACATGAGCTATGACACCTGCATGCTGCCATGTATACACACAAGCAAAACAAAAAATAAAAATGTAGAATGTTTTAAAATGTTAAATATTGTTTACTTAATGACATGTGCCTATGTAACAAACAAGCATATAAACGCTATATTTATTCATATGGCTGTTTTCCACTTTTTAAATTAGTTGATCTGAAAACAAGTTATAACATTTTTTGGAGGTAAAATGATAACATAATTTCACAAGAGTTTTAGAAAAAAAAATACCCTCTTACATGACAGTCCTCCTTCGGGAGAGACCAACTCATCAAATTTCATTTAATTTTAATCTCTTTATACAGACAGATTTAAAAGAATGCATAACATGTGTCTATTTCTCATGCAGCTTCTGCTTTTGTGAAATGGTAGAGTGTATTTTAGCATGAGGAAGTTGTAATGTGTTTGCAAATGGTATAAAGTCACCACTCATGTGTTGTTAAATTGAACTAATCCTCTTTTTATATCTCAATTTGTGCACCACAGAGGAAATACTTCTGTGAATATCACACATGAAAATATCCCTTCTGAAATCTCTTTACATTCAGCCTGATTACTTCTTCTCTGCATCTCTGCCTGTGAGAATTTACAGGATTATCATATCACCAAAGAGCATCTATTTATATACATGCATTATAATCTGCTTTCATCAATATGCTATGATTTTTAAACACATTGTTTTTAGAATATATCCAAAACATTAAAATAACAGTTGATTTAGATTCTTCTAACTTTAGTATAAAGAATTAGATAACTAAATATATATGGACAATATTTTTAAATTTTATATCTTGTGTTGACTACCTATGCTTATGATAAAACTTCTTTAAATTCCGTATAAAATATTTTGTATTTTCTAGTTTCTGTATATGGGGTTTTGGTAAGCATGTCTCTCAAAAGTTTGGTTCCTTTAGGAGATACCACATACTTAATATCTCCTTATAGTTCTTAATAACAATGTATTGGATATAACACCATGATTTTGAATCTTTATTTTCCAGCAAGAAAAATGAAACAGATAGAAACTTACAAATCAGAGAAGAGTTAAATTAAAAAATACATCATGACTAATATGTAAGAAAAAGGGATAATTTGCAGGATACTACATGCTATAATTATCCACATTCTATAAAGTTACTTAATAGGAAGATATAATGTCAAGCACCTCTGTGTGGATTCGAGGTTCTCATATCATTTCCAGAGATATTCAGCAGTCATGCACAGGAGAATAATGGTCCAACAAACCCAAACCAAGCAACCAAACAGAGGAAATCCAGGACTCAGCATTACTCTGAACTGTTTTTACTAACGTCTTAGTATTTCTTTTTCGTATTTTATTGATTTTATTGAGATCTACATTTTTCTCTGCTCCCCTACCTGCCTCTCCCCTCCCTTTCAACCTTCCCCAAGGTCCTCATGCTCCCAATTTACTCAGGAGATCTTGTCTTTTTCTACTTTCCATGTAAATTATATTTATGTAAGTCTCTCTTAGTGTCCATATTGCTGTCTAAATTCTCTGGGGTTGTGATTTTTTAGGCTGGTTTTCTTTGCTTTATGATTAAAAACCACTCATGAGTGAGTACATGTGAAAATTATCTTTTTGTATCTGGGTTACCTCACTCAAAATAATGCTTTCTAGCTCCATCCATTTTCCTGCAAAATTCAAGATGCCATTATTATTTTCTGCTGTGTAGTACTCCATTGTGTAAATGTACCATATTTTCCTCATCCAT
>LOEQ01008351.1:23637-49245 GCA_001685075.1 Bramus lutescens
GGCAGCCAGCTCTCCCTGCCTTCTGATCTGTGATGTTGAGGGCCCTCCTCTACCCTGTGTTCCCCCACCATGCCTTCCCTGCTGTGATTGACAGGACTCCATGAGCCAAGATGAACCCTCCTGTCTCAAGTTATTTCCATGGTGTAGGTTGCCATGGCAATGCAAGAAGTAATTAATACAGACAAAATTTCAACACCTGAGACACTGGTAACTCGCAGCTCCATCTCCAGAATAATCTGCAGGTGCTTCTGGGTCCGGCAGGTTAGCCTGGAAATCCCAATACACCAGGGTACAATCTAGGTAGGCCTCAAGAATCGGGGAAAAGAACATGTAAAAAAAACTGATTAAAAAACATGAAAAAATGATTATTTCTTAGCTAAGAAGTGGATAGAAGGGATATTCAACATGAAAAAATGATTATTTCTTAGTTCTAAGCAGTGGATACAAAGATATTCATTGCTTTCTGTATCTGGAATATAAGTTTTGAAATTGTTTTTCTAAGGGAAAAAATGGTAAGGAAGTCATCAGGTGCTCAAATTCTAAATAAAGAAATGAAAAGAAGAGGGGAAGCCCTGCTCTGTGCTTGAACAGAAGGAGTAAGTAGAAGAAAACTGCCCTCGCCAGGAGGGACAATGATCTAGGAGGTCCCTAGGAACAATATTCCTATTGCACTGAAGGAGCAAGCCAAGATACTTGTAAGCTCTGGAGAACCCTTAACACAGGAAGCTATTTATCATAACAAGCTTGGTTGATACTCTCCCCATACTGAACCAATTAGGTTCCTTATTTCGTCATCCTTCATAACTCGGGATGATTGGCTTCCAAGTATGGTACAGTGGAGTAATTGAATTTTGATCAAACACACATGGCTCATAACCCAGTATGTGAAATTTTCAGAACAGTTCACAGCTTTTAAATATCCAGTCAACATGTTGCCAAAAGTACAGGATGTCCTCGATGCAAGGGGGAGCGAAAAGGGGGGCTGGATCTTGGTAGAGCTGTAAAACAAATATTTTCTTTCTTGTTCTCTTCTGAATTTTCAAATAGCAGTAGAGAGGGGCCAGAGGATTATCACACCATAGTTCAAGTCTTCCCATGAACAAACATCTTTGAGTCTTTTTTCAGGTGAGTGTCTTTGTTTATGGTATCAGACTATTTTTGTGACTATTTTCATGTCACATGTGTGTAACAGATGACCTGCTAATATTTCTCATTGCATCAATATCCAAAAATTATTTCTCACCCACCTGGTATGTGCTGAGCACTGGCTCTGCGGGTGAACTCTTTTGAGCAAGAGAAATGATCCCTACCTCATGGGATATACTGTTCATGGAAAAGCAAGCATGCAATTAGTCAAAACCAATACTTTGTACTTGCAACCAGTAATGGAAGCATAAAGAATCCAGCATCAGGAATGTTGATAATGGCATTTACCCAGAAGAGATGGAGTAGAGGTAAGTATGGTGTATACCCCTAAGGATGTTCTCTTGAGAGACTGAACACTGACAGTAACCCCAGAAGACCACAAGGATAAACCTTTGAGAATGGTGAGAGTTTGGCCAGGCAGTGGTGGTGCAGGCCTTTAATTCCAGCACTCGGGAGGCAGAGGCAGGCAGATCTCTGTGAGTACGAGGCCAATGTGGTCTACAGAGTGAGTTTCAGGGCAGCCAAGGTTACACAAAGAATCCTTGTCTCGAAAAACCAAAATACACAAGCTCACACGTACACACACATGCATGCATGCATGCATGCACAAAAAAAAGAATGGCGAGAATTTGTCAAATTCAAAGACACGAAGCACAATATGTTAAGAGGGTTCGGAAAAGATGGGGTAAGCCAAGGGGACACCACACAAAGGCAAGCAAAGGATTATGCAAGGTTTAAGAACTAAAGGGTGGTAAGACAGGGAGATTAGACCAGAGAGGGGCTTTGGCAACTATCTAAGTAGGAACTGATAATGGCTTAGAACAAAGCAGGATGGATAGATTTGAGAAGTATTTCCCAGGGAGGTGACATGGCATGTTGAAAACTAAATGTGGGAAGCAGGGGAAAGGGGGGGTCCCAAGGCCATCTCCAGGTTTCCAGCCTTAGCAACTGAATGAATCAATCTGATGAACACAACTTGTAAGTCTTTCCTTGGGCATATGTCAGAGCACAGGAGTGCAGGAAATGCACCCAGTTCCCCGGATTTGAGTGGCGTTTGCTCCTGTGCGTGAGCGTGTGCTGGGATACAAGAGTTTCCCATTTGCGTGCTCCTCAAACGTTCATTAACAGAAGACTCTCTCAGAGCTGTGGAAACTCACATGTGAACATAAACTCAAAGTTTTTACTTTCAGCTCTGCAGACAGATCTAGAGACCCCTGACAGTGGAACACGGAGAACCTAAGAGGGTCCAAGCTGGCCCTTGGAATCATTGAAAAACCAGGTGTGTTCCTTATCAACATGCAGAGTTTCCTCGACACCTTTAATGTGAAAGCTATGAGGTAAACAAGATATATTCCTGACCTGAGCAAAAAATATAGTCTCTCAGGGACAAAAGAGGGATAAAAAGAAAAAAAAAGGGGGGGGGAATGGCCTTAGTACAGGATGGTATGCCAAGCAATTAGTGACATTTAACTGTGGCAGGATTACTAATTCTTCATGGATAACCACTCATGGGCATGGGCACAGCTGTGAAAGACTAGAGACCCTGTGCTGGAAACGAGTTTTAAAAGAAAACCAAAAGTTTGCTAATCAGAGAAGATGATGAGGAGACATTCTGAGAGGGGGAAACAGCCTCGGGGAAAGTAGGGGGGTAGCTGGGTACTAAGGGGGAAACAGCCCCCGGGAAAGCAGGGGAGTAGCTGGGTACTAAGGGGGAAAATAGCCCTGGGAAAGAAGGGGGTAGCTGGGTACTAAGGACCAAGTGCTCAGGGAAGATTTGGAAGGTCCTGAATCCAGGCTGGAAAGGAAAATTCGATTTCTGGTTCTACCGTGGAACCTGCAAAAACTCTAATCGTCTGCAATGGGTTGTTATCACCTGCCCCAGGTAGAAAATTCTAGTTTGCAGGGGCCCAAACCCAGATAAACAGTGAGCCTCTAACTGCCAACATGGCCACATGGCCTCCTTGCTACTCATGTTCTCATGGGCTCTGTTTACCTCCTGAGCTGGGAGCACCTCTCTTCCAAGATCCATTGCAGGTCTACTCTTGACCACTTCCATAGAACCCAGACCTTCTAGAGCACCTGAAAAGATGTACCGGTGGGTGTTCTTTGTGAACTGGAGAAGACAGACAAGAGAGTGACTGTAAAATTTAATCTCAGTCTGCAAAGTAGCACCAGGGCCCTGGAATAACAGTAACCTCCACCACCAAAAAACAAAGAACAAAAAGTGTGTGTGTGTGTGTGTGTGTGTGTGTGTGTGTGCGTGTGCGCGTGTGCGTGCGTGAGTGTGTGTGTGTGCGTGTGTGTGTGTGCTCGTGTGTCCTTTAATTTTTAATAGCTATTCAGACAGTCCTTGGAGAGGGAATTGGCAGGTTCAGCAGGGAGGCTACTCCCCCACCTGTCTCCAGGCACTGCGAACACAGCTGTGGAAGGAGAGAGCCAAAGCTTCCAAGGAAAGAAATGATACAGAGAGCTGGGGGTGGGAATAGGATGCCTCTCACAGGAGCCCACTGGGGACTGGGCCTGTCTAGCAACTGCAAAAACAAGCCAAGAGGACATAGTCAGGCTCTCTATACAACTT
The DNA here is from genome assembly GCA_001685075.1 of Bramus lutescens. Classification (NCBI taxonomy): domain Eukaryota; kingdom Metazoa; phylum Chordata; class Mammalia; order Rodentia; family Cricetidae; genus Bramus; species Bramus lutescens. Next base: position 27,362 of record LOEQ01008351.1, read on the forward strand.
CGTGTTAAGTAAAATCATACAAGACCCTGCTCAACAGCCACTTCAAAACCATTGCTTTGTTTTGAAGTGTACGAGGGCAAGGTAAATTGCAGAGAGGCTACGGTCAGATTTTGCCACTTGAATTAAGATGATCCTTGAGGATGTATGTGCTGTCCTAAGACTTGAAGCCTAATAATACAAAACTCTTTGGTACAGTGTCTAGGAACATCTTTATATTTCCCCAGGCGGAAAGCGCACACACAGTTAGTTTGAAGCTCAACTCTTAAAGAAAGCAAGGGAAGGGGGGGGGAGGGAAAGGAGACAGAGAGAGACAGTGAGAGAGAGAATCAGCAGAGGCCAGATTTCAAACGCCCTGATGCAAATGTTACCAATTCTACGGTGGTTAGGGGCTTACCGCTCCCCCAAAGTAAGGCGGCAATTAGAAGAGAGGAAGAGGCTGTTTTAGAAGATGAAAACTAAAGCAAGGAGGTATTTTTGGTATCGTTTTAATCACAAAATAGCACGAATGTGGTCTGTGCCTGCGTTCTGCACAAACGTCGATTTCAATACCACTGAACGCTAGTTTGAAAATTTCCATTTTTGTAATTTGCTTCTCTTTGTTAGGCCAAGGCTTGAGAGAAACCTGGCAGCGTCCCCAAGCCTGGCACGGGTTCGCCTCAGACGCACTCGGCTGCTCGGGAGGCGGAGCGCGTGGCACCNCGACAACCACCAGGGCGTCTGGCGCCACCTACCGGCGACCGGGCAAGAGCCAGGGCGACCCCAAACCAAGCTGGACCTGGCCCCAGACGCTAGACTGTACAGAGTAACAGCAGTTCTGTCCCCAAGTCATAGCCGGCCCGGCTCAGGAGCTCCTGTCTGAAGGAAAAAAGATCCCATGATGAGTACTCTGCTGTACGTAGAAGTCGATCTAACCGCTTTATGTAAATTCCAACTGAGGACAAATGTGGTGTGTCCCAGGACAGGCTCAGAGAATAGTGTGTGCTCAGGCAACTACAGATTGAAGAAATAGATGAATGAACAAACCAACCTATCAAGGAATGAAACCAGCCTACCAAAGAACAGAGAGCTAAGCTAAGGTTGTTGGGTTTTTTTTTAATGTTTTTTCAGATGTATTTGTTTGTCAGATATTTTGTTGATGGCTACTCAATTCTGCAAAAATCTTTCACTGTACAGACTAGTACAGTTGGCTGCCCCTCTTTGATGTGTGCAGCAGAAAATGACAACTGCCAGGTTTATCCTACCGCCTCCTTTTACAGATGAGTAAAGGCAGGCCTTAGGAGGTTAAATGCCTTTTCCCATGTCGGTTTGTGGGCGAAAGACCCAGTACGGACCTACATTTTCCTGACCTGTTTGGTATTTATTTTGTAAGGCAAGAGAATCATTTTGTCTTTCTGTAGACTAGCCTGCCCTGACACATATTCTTATCTGACTGGCTCAAGGAGGGAGTTGGCTCCACTACCCGTGGTTGATCCTTGAGCTTCTGTCCCACCTTCCCTGAGCCAAAGCAGCTAGCTGCTCAAACAGTTTTTGCTCCAAAAATCTAGTGTTGTTGAGAGCTGACGCCGACTGGTCTAAACATATGCGTCTGTTTCTTAAAACCTGAAGCCCAGCTTACGTTAGTGAGCTACAGGCAGGTGTGGTTTTGTTTTGCTTTGTTTTTTCAAATCGACACAGGCATCCTATATCCAATTTACCATCTCTGCTACACCAAGGTGTATAATGTGCGGCTACTGAGTTTCCCAATGACAGCTCTGTGTGAAGATAATATGTATCACTTGAAAGGGAATTTTGCTGTAGAAGTGGACACCCAGATTCTAGATTAAAGGGTGAACGTCTGTCCGGCATTGGGTTCTGTCTTCATCATGTCAGGTAACTATGATTCTGGAAGGCTAGGATCCAAAGCTCCAAATTCCAATCACAACCCAGTGATCAAGTGGAAATCACATCGTCATGACCTCTGACAGGATGGAAATATATCCCAAGTGTCCATTGTGATAGTAATAATAGCTTTGCATGAATATTAAGTACTTTCTACATTCCAGGCTCTGGGCTAACCACATGATGTGTATAATCTAATCCATCTTCACAACAGCCCTATGTGGGTTTCCATTATTATCCCCAGTTTTCAGAACAAGAGAAGGAAAGTTCAGAGAGTCTAAGATACTCTCCTCAAGTGACAGTTCCCAGTAGTGAGGTTAGCACCAGAACTCCGGACGCGGCTCCCACCCGTTAGGTGACAGGGGTAAATCACTCAGCCCGCTCTGGCACCATTCGCTTCTCTGCCTCCAAGGCCAAGCTCCAGAGTGGACTCCAGGCTTCTGTTGCCAGTTATTAAAGGAATGGTATTCATTATCTAGTCCTCTTTCACAAGTACCTACTGAGAGCCATCCCTGTTCACATCTCCACAGTTCCATGGAGGGTCTCGGTGGGAGCAGCTCCCAAGTGCAGGTCAGTTTGACCACCCTGGGACATTTTGCAGTGTCTGGAGATGTTTGGATGTTTTTAGTGGCCACAACTGTGGGCAGAAGGAGCTGGCAGAGATCTTAAACAAACAATACAGCTTACCATGGGGGAAAAAAAAGAAAATAATATTTAGCCCCAAATGTCACTATCTGAGTGTGGACAAACCCTCGTTTAGAAATCTAAAACTGGATCAGACAGGATTGCCAGGTGCCTGACACAGGAGCTGCAGGCACAGATTTGAAGTCTAAGCTTCACATTGATGCCTGGGCAGTGACCAAGGGAAAGGGTCTCAAGAACAATGAATGTGTTGTGGGATAGCAAGGTGTAGTGGAGGAGATGGCACTTGATCAGGAAATCAAAAAGAGACAAGACGCAGATTTCAGATGAAGGAATAGCAATGAAGGGTATGGCATACATAGGGAATGTTGACTTGTTTCTCTGGCCTGGAAGACGTAAGGGGAGTGAGGCTGGAGTCAGATCACAGGGCCTAAAAGCAAGAAGAAAGACTCTGGTCTTTAGTTGTAAGTCATGAGAGGCCATCTGTCATTCTTACATAGGGAATCATATTGACCAAAATGTCTCGGGGAAATGACCCTAATGAATGAAAATAGATTGCAATGGTTAGGGGGCAGGTGGCAGGAGTCATAACTCTATTGCTATACAGTCCACTACTTATTTAGTTTTACTAGTAGTAGCAAGCAATAGCAGTGAACCAACCTCTGATAAACACAGTATGCTTGGTCCTACTTCATGTTCCCAGCCTGGTTTAAGGATTTTCTCATTTTGTGTCTCAGAGAACAGAGTGTCAGAATGGATATGAAGTGGCCAAATTGGAACTGACATCCCTCTGTGGTTACTATAACCTGTATATATTGCTTGGGGTGCTGAGCACATGGTCAGAATTCCTGACCTCTAGACCAATCAAACTGTTCTTTTTTGGGGGGGGTGGTAAAGTATTATGGCTTAGCAGTGATATGTTAGTGTCAAGTTGACAAGAGGTCAGTTGGGCTTAGTTTTATATCAAATTGACACAGGCAAGAATCATTTGAGAGATGGGAACCTCAATTGAGAAAATGCCTCAGTAAGAAAATGCCTCCAGAATGCCTCCATAGATGCAAACTTGTAGGGAATTTTCTTAACAAATGATTGTCCATTGGAGGTGGTGCTTTCCCTGGGCTGTTGGTCCTGGGATTTATAAGAAAGCAAGCTTAGCAAACCATGAGAGCAAGCCAAGAAGCAGCATCTTTCATGGTCTCTGCATTAGCCCCTACCTCCAGATTTGAGTTTGTGTTTGAGTTCCTGACCTAACTTCCTTCAGTGTTGAACTGTGATATGGAAATGTAGGCTAAATAAACCCTTTCCTCCCCAACTTGCTTTGGGGTCATGGTGTTTCATCATAACAATAGTAACCCTAGCTAAGACAGAAATTTGTACCAGGAGTGGGGTGTTGCTGTGACCTTGTTGTTTTGGGAGGATTTTGAAATGACTTTGGAACTTAGGGTGAGAAAAGTCACTGAGTGTTTAAAGCTTGGTGAGCTGTTCTGTGAGAGCTTGGAAAAATAAGAATATTGAGAATAATGCAAGCAATAGAGTCCTGGATGGCAAAGTGTCAGGGGGAAACTTGAAAGCCCCTTTTAATGATCCTATCAGAGCCATTGCATATTTTGAATTAAAAATCTATGGCTCTGGTCAGCTGTGGCTAAAAAATCAGCCATGATTAACAAGAGAACAGAACCATTGGAGTAAAACCTTTGCTGTATTGGGACAACTGATCCTGGTTAGCTACAACTAAGAAATTAGTGGTGATTAGGAAGAGACTAGCATCACTGACATTAAACCTTCTGGGAAGGGTTTCCTCCAAGTCAGCACATGCAAGCTGTGTTCTAGAAGTGGCCAAGGTTGTGCCTTAAGCTGGCAGCCAAACTTGGTGGTTTAAGAGTCACCCAGGTGGCATTTGTTTTGATGGCATCAAGAGGTCACAGAGAGCAGCTGAGGCTAGGCACTGTGAGAGGCAGGAGAGGCCAGCCTCAGTAGCAGTTGAAGGCCCAGAATTAAAGGGTTCATACAGAGAAGCTGAGACTTGGCACCATGAAGAGAATTCAGGAAAGGCTATTGGTGAAAGTGCAGCCCAGTTGCAATAGAGATCCCAGCATTTTGGAGACACCAGCACCATGGAATGATCACCAAGGACAGCAGCAGTAGCGGTGTGAAACCAAGTGGAGCCTAGAAGACAAGCTATGTGTGCTGCAGAGAATGGAGCCAAGAGAAATGACCAGTCCCTTTGGAGGTGCCTAGAAGATTGTGGGTGGATCCCAGACATTAAGACATTGAGTTATTTGCAGAGTTTGGGGTTGGTTTTGCTTGATTGTGTTGGTGCACTGGTTCTTCCTTCCTGAAGTAAGGAAGTATTTAATTATTTTTGAGCGTGAATTCTAATTGGTCTTAATAATAAAAACCCAGAGTCAGATATTAGATCTGAAAAATTAGAGAAACAGAGAAGCCGGTCACTAGTCCTTACCTCTACTGAATCCAAATACTGAATGGGTTATCCTGTTCCTATGAATCCTCAGACTGAATGTCTTCTCTAAGAAACCTCCAACTGAATCCTGAGCTCCTCTCTCCTCCCGTCTTATATTCCTCTCTCTGCCCAGCCATATGACTCCCTGTCTCCACCTTCCTAGTACTGGGATTAAAGGCTCTGTTCTCTTTTAGACTGATTCAATCTTGTATAGAACAGGGTAGCCTTGAACTCACAGAAATCTATCTGCCTCTGTCTCCTGAGTGCTAGGATTAAGCACTGCTTGGCCTCTATGACTAACTAGTGTGGCTAGCTTTGCACTCAGATCTTCAGACAAGCTTTATTTGTTAATATTTTATTTGTTAAATATTTGTTTATTTGCACAAACAAAATACCAAAATTTCTCATTTTACAGGATCTTGGCTGGCTAGTTTTGTGTCAACTTGACACAAACTAGAGTCATTTGAGAGATGGAAACCTCACCTGAGAAAATGCCTCCATAAGATCAGGCTATAATCAGGCCTGTAGGGCATCTTCTTAATTAAAGACTGATGGGGAAGGCTCCAACTCATTGTGGAGCTCCATCCCTGAGCTGGTGGTTCTGGGTTCTACGAGAAAGCAGGCTAGGAAAGCCATGAGGAACAAGCCAGTAAGCAAGGTTCCTCTGAGGTCTCTGTATCAGCTCTGGCCTTCCGGTTCCTGCCCTGCTTGAGTTCCCATCTTGACTTGCCTCGGTGATGAACTATGGTGTGGAAGCATAAGTCAAATAGATCCTCTCCTCTCCAAGTTGCTTTTGGTCATGGTGTTTCATCAGAGCAGCAGTAACCCTGTTTAAGATAATAAGCAACTCAGATCCCCGGTGTAAATGGAAAAGTCAAGGAATCAGCCTCAGGAAACTTGCTGTTCCTTGACAGCATGGAGCTAACTGCAGTATCCAGTGTTCCTCTAGGATTCTGTGGGGTGAAGGGAGCACAGATAGCCATAGTGAATGCACCTACACCAGCTTCCATTGCCCACTTTGATTCAGTCCTTCAAATGGTGTACAGGCAAACGGGGCACATATCAGGACATCGGAACCAAAGACTGTCTTTGGCCACTCCTGTGTGCTGAGGCAGCAAGCAGAAAGCATGAAGCAGAAAAGACAGATCCTGAATGGACCTAACAAGACCCAGGTGTGAGCTCTGCTTTTGTTTAGAGACTTTTGGCTACAGGCAGGAGAGGAGCGGCAGAGTGTTAGCTGTATCTGTAGATGGAGGGGCAGCATTGCAGCACGTGTGGGCACCGGCAGAGATCTCCAACAGCGGCAGTTCGTCTTTGGCAGACCTGTACGAACAGTAACTTTGGTAACCTAGGGAAGCAAGCTTGTCCCAAGAAAGAAATGCACTGCAGAGAGCTAGAGGAAAAAAAAAAAAAGAACAATGGGCCTGAGAACCTCCCTGAATGTTCCAGAACCGTCAACAGGACCTAAGAAGGTAGCCAGTCACCCAGAGGGGTCAGGGACACTGCTTACTGTCCATCACTCCTGGCTTAAGTGACTCCAGTGTACCACTTTTGGAAAAATATATCATCTGTAATTTAAAGGTCAAAGTTGTGGGATTCTAAGATTCCAACTCTTCCTTCTAAAACCCCATAGCTTTAAACTGGCCTGGCAGCACAGGCCTGTAATTTCAGCTACTCAGAGGCTGAAGCAGTTGGATCTCAAGTTCAGGGCCAGCCTTTGTACTTAGAGCATTACTGTCTCAAAATTAAAAGTGTTTAAAACATTGGTAATATAGCTCAGTAGTAGAATACTTATCTAAAATGCACAAGATTCTGAATTAAATGCCTAGGAACCCAAGTGTATACGCACACAAATACACACACACACACACACACACACACACACAGAGACGCCAATATCAACAATAATAAATAATTTAAATAAAATCTCATAGCTTTAAAAAACAGAGTAAGGCCAGTTACTCTTAGATCTTCACATTTTAATTTTAAAAATCTTTACATTTATTTCTGTATGTTTATGTGCATTGGTAGGTCAGAGGACAACTTGAAGTTGATTCTTCCCTTCCAACACATTGCTTCCTGGGATTGAACTCATGTCAACAGCCTTGGTGACAAGTACCCTTACCCACTGAGCCATCTCGCTAGCATGAATACGCTCACAAAAGCAAGATAAAACTTTGGTGTGAAGACATGAGCTCATAAGGGTCAAAAGCAGTGTTTGTGGAACTAAGCTCAATAAATACACGCAGATGCTCTGCAATGTTCACTCCAAACATCAAGTGTTCATTCAATGCATTGCCATAATTTTTATACCTAGTTTCAAAATAGAAGAGCTAACCTTATGCACCAATATGCCTGTTTTCACAAAGCCTTTGCCCACAGTCTGTAAGTCGTCCTAATACTAAGACCAAATGCCAAAAAGCAATGTTTTTGCCTTGAGAAAATCTGGAAGAGGTAATTATACTAAAACATACCACTCCAAAGGGTCTGTTGCACTGTTTGCTTGTAGAAGTGGCATAATTAGGCCTCTTCAAACCAAACATTGTCCTGAGCATAGAGCTGAAACTGGATCTTCAAACTTCTCATCCTTAAGCCCCTAGATTTTGTTGCCCTGAGTGGAATATTTCCAAATGGGAATGAAATTTAAAGCTAGATCTAGTCACAGCATAAAGATTTTGGATCGTTAGACAACAATGAATACCCCTGGCTACCCCACACACCAAAATATCCCCCTCTGAATCCACAAGGGGATAATGTACCAGTCAACACCAAAGCATCAAGTTGGTTTCTAGTCTTTGTGGATTCTTACTAGGCATGCAGTGCTGAATTTCAAGTTATATAGATAAGAAGGAGAACATAAAATTTAAACGCTACTAGCACCCAAATTTGGTTTATAAGTTAGTTAAAGAGAACATTGTGAACACAGAAGACAATATTCACTCCTTAAGCACTTTTGCCCACTTTGAACTAGACCCTCTACTAGACAATAGGGATACCAATGCTGAACTGGTCTTATTTGTCCAGTTCAACAGTTAGTATACTACTAACTATATTGCCATATACTTACAGAATACGTTAGGTCTGGATGGGGCCTGAAGTCTTGTATTAGCAGTACCTAAGAGATTGCTTGTGCTGCTGGGCCACGAATCATCTGAAGTAGTGAAAATGATATGGTATTCTACTTCTGGGATATAAGGTCATAAACAGGACAGCCAGAGCCCTTGTTCCCTTGAGGCTTAGATTCTAAAGTTAAATATAAATTTTAAGGAATTTCATTAATGTACAATAATAATTCCGGAGGTTAAGCCGTTTTGAAAGCTTCGTGTTGGGGATTCTGCCATTTTATCTGGGAATCAAAAGCCACTCTTCCTGAAAAAGGATGTTCACAGTGAGAATAATCTGCTCAAAAACCACAAGGAGTAAGAAGATATTGGGTGAAAGGAACAGTATGTCTGAAGGCTTGGGGTTGGGGAGAAAGCTTAGTTAACAAGTGCTTACTGAGCTCTGCCCTGGGCATGTGGAGGTCTGGTCCTTGCCTCTGAGAACAGAGCCTAGCAGAGAAGTAGGCAAGTTACACTCTATGATGCTGACTAAAACGCAGTATAATCACGTCTGCCACACAGTAGGTCCGCGTTGAATATGCGTTGAAAGAATGAATGCACAAATGCAATGTCAGCGGTAGGCACAGAATGGCCTGGATATGTGAGCGCTAAACTGAATGTTGCTAAAGAGGAGTTCAGAGCACACAAAGTTTGAAAAAACTGAGTGGGATGCCTGGCAGTGGTGGCACATGCTTTTAATTCCAGCACAGAGGCAGGTGGATCTCTGAATCCGAGGTCAGCCAGCCTGGTCTACAGAATGAGTTCCAGGACAAGCAGGGAAAGACACAGAAGCCTTATCTTGAAAACCAAAAACAGAGTGGGAACCAGATCTGAAGAGATGATGTTCTAGTTTGATCTCTGTTACTCTGATTAAATACCCTGACCAAAAACCAACATGGGAGAAAAGAGTTCATTTGGCTAACAGATAAATGGGTTATGCTCTATCACTGCGGAGACACTGAAGCAAAAGCTCAGAGCAGCTAATCACACGCCATTTACAATCAAAGACAAAGAAAAACAAATGTCCGCCACTGACTGCTTGCTTCTAGCTTTCCTGCGTCCTGTGTGGTTCAGGAGCCCCTGCCTAGGGAACTGTGCTATCCCCAATAATCTGGGTCTTTCTTAACAAATTAACAACTACGACAAATACCCACACACACACCCCACACCTCCTCTCGACACACACCCCACATAACCCCCACACCACACTCCTTCCCCCCCAGCCCACACCTCCCACATACACACAACCCCTGACCCCATCCCCCACACCAACAGACCAACCTGATTTTAAAAAAAAAAAAAAAGACTCCTTTGAGACTTTCTATCCAGGTGACCTGTGTACACACTGAAGCCATGACTACCCCCTGGCATGGTTAAGGAGAAGGTTATTGTAGATGCGAGGGACATCACAACCAGGGACACCGTGGAAGAGTCCAAGCAGAGAAAAAAGTAGTAGCCTGGGCCTGGCCAGGAGAAAAGCAAGCAGAGCAGAAAGAGATGCGGGTGCGCGGAAGTGAGAGTTGGGGGCAGGGATGGGGAAAGAAGAGGGTAAAAGAGAAATAGCTGGAATAAACAGGATTATAAGGATGGCCAGAGGAAGGAAGCCCTGAGCTAGGACAATAGGGAAGTTTAAGGTGGGTAGGAGGTGAGAAGAGCTGGGGGCTTTGACACTGAGGGAGCCTGGAGGTCAGCAAGCGCTTTGGTATGTTAAGGAGCACTAGAGATGGCCTTTTGCCCCTTCTGTCAGTGAGACTGGATATTTATTCATTCATTCATTTATTTGTTTGTTTGTTTGTTTATTATTTTTGTGGTAGAGGGGAACCAGTTTCACAAGTTCCTGAGTTTTATCTAGCCACTAGAATTTATGAAGTTGCACTTAGTTGATGGTGAGAGCTACCTATCACAACCGACAATGAACAAGCGACAGGGTGGGTCCTGAGGGAGATCAGTAACATCCACAGCAAGAAAGGCAAACTCTTGAGACTATCACACAGGGTGAGGGAAGCAGGTCCTGAGCCCGGAGCACTGTTTCTTAGTGCATGCATGAGACTTCCAGGTGTGTATGGAGGTCCAGAGGGTCTAGGCAAAGCCCTAAGTGTGAATGTGTTTTTCTCTAAGGCAGAGACCAGAAAGTTGATGCTTACAACACTGTCAAATGAATTCAATAGGTTAAGACTCTCTGGAGGTGGAGCAGACTGTCTAATGAATCTCTTAATACAGAGAAATAAGGATGTCAGTAGTATCTGAACCTAGAAAACCCTGGGTCTTCATGAGCTAAACTGGCTTCGGCTCTACCCTTAAGTGGCATTTTATTTAGCATTTCCTTGTTGCTCCTCATCAGGTATGTTTGTGTTATCAGGGATCTTTAGCAGCAATGGAGATGCCTCCTTCCAAAAATACTTTATAAGCACCAAAGTTAGTCCTCTTAACAAATGCCTAGTTAGGATGGTGCTCTCCCGTTAGAGGGTCAATTGTGTACGTTGTCTTTTTTGGGAAGCTTTCCACTGAACAGCAGTTGCTGCGGCCACCTGAGCATCCAATGGCAATTATTTGGAACAGACATAAGAAATGAACTGTGGAAGGGAGCTGTGTGTTCATGACTAGGTGCCTCCGTGGTCACGCATGACAGACCAGGCACTTTTCCACCCGCCTGCTTATGCTTCTGCAGTGAATACAAAATTTACATACCTGGAAGAAACAAGGTTTTCTGAAACACTAATAATAAATGCAAGAAATTTGTCTGTCGTGGCGAAAACATCTCCACATTTTCAACTTTGCACCATTCTAGTTCCAACTTAAGGTATTGGCAGTGTTTCTCCTTACTATCTTGTGTTAATTGATATCTATCACACTGGTGGTAATTGAAATGGCCCTTGTAAATCAAGAACGGGGTTTTGTGAAAGAGCAAAGAGGTATACCCATTTAAAATATAGGAATGTTTAAAGTCTTAAGGTCTTTAGAATAAAACAAAAGACAACATAGCAACCAGGTATACTCGTGGAACTGTCATGTTCAGATTAAGAGGACGATAAATCTTTTTAAAATGTTTTAATTATTTTATTGGTCTTTTGCCAGCATGGATGTCTGTACATCACTTCCATGCAGTGCCCTTGCAGGTCAGAAGAGGGCACCAGATCCCCTGTGACTGGAGTTGCAAACATTTGTAAGCTGCTATGTGAGTGCTGGGAGCTGAATCCAGATGCTTTTAACTGCTGAGCCATCTCTCCGGACCTCTGACAATAGATCTTATTCCCTAATGATTGGCATAACTCATAAGAAATACTTTGTTATCCAGTGCTTGATGCCACATAATAAGAAGGACAGAGACAGACATTGGAAGATGGTAAGTGACCAGGAGAGGAAGGCAATGGCAACAACTAACTTCTTTACTTAGTGCAGTATCTAAACATTTTATCTTCCCAAGTACCCTGTTGGGGAACTAGTATTATTATGCACATTTTATAATTACGGGCCCTTGGGGACATGCCTCTAGTCTATGGAGGAACTGGGGTACCATTCACTTTTGCACAACTCCTGTTGTAAGGAGGGGGCCCCATCTTCTTCCTGGAAACTTCAAAGATTACTGCAGGAAAATTCATTGTTCATTGTGGAAAACTTAAACATTATTTATATAGACATATACAGACATATATATTCAATGAAAAGTACAATAGAGACAAAAATAGGTATGAAGAAAATTAATTTTTTTCTAATTTTTTTTCTTCTTTCTGTCCCATCCCTCACAGCTCTTGACATGAGACAGAAAGAAGAAAGAATTGAGTATAATAGAGGGTTAATTATTTAGGGGTAGACTCACAGATCATAATCCTCTTCTGGAATGAGGAACAGATTAACTGAAAATATGCCAAACAGACTAAACTTGAAGGCCAATGGAATTTGCTGTAGGAATTTCTACCGCCAGTAGCCTTTAAGTTACCCGCCCACTTGGGTGTGGCCTCTTATACTACAAATGCCAATGTAAAGCATGCATCTGGCCTCTTTTCCGGCTGTGGGATTCGGTTGCTGACATAGTATATGAAGAAAAAATGTTTAACTACAGCACTCAGGAAAGTGGGCTTGTACCTCATCTGGGCAGCACAGCGGTGCTGACCCTGTTGACTGTTGGGGAAGTGAGTGAGCCCCAAGAATGTACGTGTGGAAGAGCTGGCCACAATCCCCTGCTCCTTGCCACCTGTGACAGATGGTAGAGCTGGTTCTGAGGTCGTAAGGGTGCGAGAGCTGACCCTGCTCCTCATCAGCTGCAGCACTGGAGAGCAGGCCCTGCACCTTGCTTAGGCAGCACGGTAGAGCCAACCCTGTTGACAGGGGTGCGTGTGAGCCAGCCCCAAAGTTGTGAGCATAGGCATGCTGACCCCACTATTTGTCTGCCATACAAGGGGTGAGGTGGGGAGAGATGCCCCTTGCTCCTTGCCGGCTGTGGCACTCAGGAAAGTGTGCTCTGCTACTTGCCTGGGCAGTACAGCAGAGCTGACCCTGTTGGTGGAGGCTTGGGTGAGCAGCCCCAAGAACTTGAGCTTAGGAGATCTGGCTCCACCTCTTATGTGCCATATGGTGGTGTGGGCAGGTGAAAGATGCCCCCCATACCTGTGGTGGGTGGGAGAGCTGATCCAGAGGTCATAAGAGTGGGAGAACTGTCCCTGCCCCTCACCAGCTGCAGCACATAGGAGAGGGGCCCCTGCACCTCACCTGGGCATGAGAGCCTACCCTGAGGGCATGAAATCAGGAGAACCCATCCTGCCCCTTGCTCGTGGCTACAAGGGGTAAACTTGCCAGGGCAATGCCAGAGAACTCATTCTGGTCATGAGGATGGGGGAGAACAGGTGGGCTTACCAACCCTGAAACTACCCAGGCCCAGAGCTAGGATTATGTGTTGGCCCACTCCAACACACACCCCATCTGTGATCTACTGGAGTACGTGAAGGGGCTGGGCCTGCAGACTCAAAGCTTCAGGATCTCCAGAACACAGGACAATAGCAGGATATCCAAGAGGAGTACCAGTGAGGGCCCAGCATCACTAGCATAGCAGAAACTAGAGGCTTGAACTAGACCAATGAGTCATTGCAAGTAAGATATATGCACAAAACGATAAACAATGTGACTCACTGTGTTGCATTACAGCTTCTGTGATGAGATTTTCTTTCTTTCTTTTCTTTTTCCTCTAAAATTTTATTTTATTTTATTGAGGGGGTGCAAGGGCAGAGGGCAGATATGAAGGAACAGGAAGATGAATGGAATTGATGAATAAATAAAAAGAAAGTTACAAAAGAAACAAAAAATATGAAAAGTAATCAAAAAGGAACTAACAGGTTGGCAAGATTATTTATATTTTAGTCAATAAAATTCATGTAGCTTTAAATTTTTTACATCAAGAAGATATGTAACTTTTTCTAAAACTTTGTTTACTAAACTGATCCCAAACTACTTACACATTTTCTGAACTAAAGGAGAAATGTTTTGGTTGGTAAGGGCCATAAGGAAAAGGAAACGGGGTGATGGGGTGGAGGTGACTGCAGGCGGAGAGCCGGGTTTTGTTGCTGTGAAAGCCAAGCAGGGATGTGAAGACACCGGACTAAGACTTGACTGAAAGTCCCCGGCCACACGCAGGTCTAAAGACAGTGACATGGGGTGTGGGTGGGGGGTGCGAGGGAGAGGATCGGAGACTGAGGAGAGGCCATGCTACATTTGAGGGGCAGAAGAAAAGCAGCATGGCTGAGACACGAGGAGGAAGTGGGAGAGTTCCAGGAGGCAGAATCAGAAAAATCGCAGGGGACTAGGGTTGGGATTTTCCTGTAATCGCAGACACCACAGGAAGGTTTTGAGTGAGCGGGATAATCTCAGAAGCAGCATCTTCCCCCCTCCCTCACCCCGCCTGGTCAAGCCTGCAGAAGAGAATGCAGTCCTTGACACCTGGTTCATTGATGATTCTTCTCAGGGAAGCAGCCAAACAACGCCTGCACTTCAGACCCTCCCCATGCTGAAATGCGTACTGTCGAAACCTGCGAAGCTGGAGACCATTTGTTAGGCAACACTACAAAACTAATACAGGTCAAGTGTTTCTGCTAGACATCTAAGGGGTAGGAAACAATCCAGCCCCAACTGGGCTCAGCCACACTTGGTTCTCCATTCCTGGGGTGTCCCTGAGAAGATTCGCCCTTCGGGAAAGGGAATTTGATGACTAGTTTTCTGGTGGCCATGTCAGAGGAGCTGCAGATGACAATTGACTTCAAGAGATCATCAGTACACCAGGAAACAAAACCCTGATGCATAATCTCGGATAACAAAGGCCCAAGACCACAGTCTCCAGAATGTCATTTACTCCTGCTGTGCCTGCACATGCTTACTGTTGCCATCTTTCTCTGGTATCTGGCAAGGGGTGAATGGCTGTGAGGAGATCCCCATTGCCTGTAATGTACTGAGTTTATCTCATAGAAATATCCCATTCTAATGGGAATTTTTACCTGTGAATTATTATAAAGATAGTTTATAAACTGTACTGTCTAAATGATAATAATGTTAGTTTAAATAGAGTTTTGATGACTGGAAATAAATACAAGGAAGTGCCACACAGCTAGGGCCTAGGAGTTTCACTTAAGGAGCTGCAGGGATCACAGTTCAGGTCAATGATTAAGGAAACCAACTGAGTCCCAGGAACCAGGTTGCCTAGAATTATTTTAGCCTTGATGTTGAAACATGTATTCACAGGTTTTGATGTGCGTCATAGCTGAAACAAAGCCTTAGAATGACCTCAGGTTAGATTAAGATGGTTTGATAATAGTTTTGAGATGAAAAACCCTAGAAAACAACCTTAAGTTCACAATGACACATAGCTAAGGGATTCTTTAAGGTCAGGGATCGAAAACAAAGCAGTTCAATTATTACTAGCTGACATACTTGCCAGGATTGGGTACTGAACAAAAATGATGATTAATTCCTTGTACCCATTTCTGCCCTCAATCTCCTGATATAAAAAACTATTGATGAGTGGGTATACACCCCAAAGATTTAAAGTAGAGCTGACTAGTTGTTTTTTAAATGGAAAAGTTTAGGTTTGTGATTTCTTAAGATTCCCTGAGCCAGGTGGTAGTAGTGCATGCCTTTAATCCCAGCACTCGGGAGGCAGAGGCAGACGAATTTCAGTGATTTTGTGGCCAACCTGGTCTACTAAGTGAGTTCCAAGACAGCCAGAGCTGCTACACAGAGAAACCCTTTCTTGAAGAAAAAAAAAAAGATTCCTTATAAAATTACCTTTCAAGATAAGTAATAAAAGATAAGTAATAATATGATTAATCCTTTCTTTGTAACTGCAAAAGGCAGCTTGCCAGGAAAAAAAAAACTGGCTGAGAAAAATACCATGCTTGCTCACACCCTGTTAATCCATAACAAGTTACTTAGATATATAAATGGATATGGGTTCTTGGGATGACTTTGTTTTAATTATATAAAGGAGATGAAAAGCATATTTTTACCTGTATAAATTATAACCATTTACTTGAAAAATAGAATGTAGCCACATTGTAATTTCTATATTGCCAGAAAGATTTTGTTGGGGTCCATAAGCTGTAGAGGTAAAATTAAGTTAGACGAACACAAAAGAAGAATAAAGAAAAAAGAAAGAAGGAAACCAAGAAAGTGTGTGCCTTTTCCCTTACTCCCTCAGGAAAAAAAAAAAAAAGTCTTAGTAGGCCAACTCCGTGGATTCCCTTTGAGCCTTGCAGTGCTGGAGGCTGATCCTCATGGTCAGTGGTACTATGTGACCCCATTCATCTTTGCCCATCTTTTCTTCCTCACCCATCATAAAAGTCCCAAACACTGAGTTAATCTCTTCCTTAGTTAATTACGTTTGGTTTTGCTGAACTTATTTACAGAATTTAAGTCAGAAAAAGCTACATCTATAAGATCAGCATCTTTCTGCTAGAGTCATAAAAATGGTACTGTCCCTAGGCCCTGCACCTCACCAGGGCAGCACAAGAGAGCCAACCCCTGTTAGCTCAGTGTAGCTAAGCCAGCCATGAAGTTGTGAGCAAGGGCTAGACCTCCCCCTTTCTCATTTGTCTTGGGACAGCAAAGACTTTGACAGGTGGGAGAGCTGGCCCTGTGATCGTAAGAGTGGGAGCGTTTTGGCAGTGGTGGTGCCTGCCTTTAATCCCAGCACTCAGGAGGCAGAGGCAGGAGAAGTTCTGTGAGCTCGAGGACAACCTGGTCCACAGAGTTCCAGGACAGGCTCTAAAGCTACAGAGAAAGCCTGCCTCGAAAAACAAAACAAAACAAACAAACAAAAAGATGGGAGACTGAACCCTGTTAGTGAAGGTGTGGGTGAGCTAGCCCTGAAGCTGTAAGCATAGAAGAACTTTCCCCAGTTCACATCCGGCAGACCCATCCTACAGCTACCCAGGCACAGATCCAAAGATATGACTTGACCTGCCCCATCATCCACCCCATCTATGGTCTGCTGGAGTACGTGAAGAGACCTGACCTGCAGACCTAAAGCTGCAAGATCTCCACAACACAGGACAGCAGGATATCCCACTGTGGAATAACCCTCCTGTACAAGGTGAACATATGTTGCTCTCATTGGTTGATAATAAAAGCTGCTTTGGCCTATAGCAAGGCAGAATATAGCTGGACAGGGAAGCCAAACTGAATACCAGGAGAAAGAAGGGCAGAAAAGGCAGAATTGAGGGTGATGTGAGCCAGCCACCCACGAAACGAGATGCAGCAGATAGGTAAAAGGCATGGCCATGTGGCAATACTTAGATTAATAGAAATGGGTTAATTTAAATGTAAGAGCTAATTAGTAATACACATATAAGTAACAAACTATTGGCCAGTTTGTAATTAATATTAAGCCTCTGAGTAATTATTTAGAAGCAGCTGCAGGACAGAGCAAGGCAGAGAAACCTCCATTTACAATATTCAGAAGGAGCTGAAATGAGTGCTCAGCATTGATTGTATAATAGAAACCAGAGTCCTTGAACAGACCAAGGACTCTTTGCTGTGAGCCCATGCAAGTAAAGATATTTGGACAAAGGGGTTCATGTCACATCTCGACTCACGGCATCACACTGCAGCTTCCATGATGAGATTTTTAAGTTTTTCTCATTTTTTTCCTTTTTTTTCTCTTAAATTTTGTTTTATTTGGGATGTGTGCAAGGGCAGAAGGTGGATGTAAAGGGATGGGGAAATGAACGGGATCAAGATACATGTTGTAAAAGACACATAGAATACATACATACATACATACATACATACATACATATGCTGTTCCCAAGCCCAGCTAAGAACACGCCCCCCGTCTCTTGCTTGAGATGTTTCCAGATCACAGGACCAGAGGATTGGGAAAGACCATGATGAGCACACAGATAATTCTCCTAGCCATTGTCTGACCATCACAGCCTGTCTGCCATGGCCTCTTGCATGTATGCCTCCCAGGAAAGAGTTTGCCGATGAACAAGCTAATTCAAAAATCCAAACTGTCTGTGGGTCATGGGCACACATATTAACACCATGGAGCCAGGTTTCTTCGTTTGTAAACGTGGCAAAAATCAGCGCCTTTGAGGAGTTATTTTGGTTGTTCTAACAACTTGAAGCACTAGGCTTGCTTCTTCTCCCTGCTCCTAGTGATGAAAAACTAGCCCGGCTCATTATCATCTCTGATTCCTGTCATTTTACTCCCTTTAACAACCATTTTTGACACCCAAATATGACGCTGTTCCATTGTTTCTCAATTACTTTGTATCCATGGGTCATGACCTCCCAAAGAGACAGAGGATAGCCACCATATTTTATATTTCTTAGGGTCCCCCCAAAGGATTTAAGTCAATCCAGGGCAAGCAGCAATATACAGAGAAACAGTAAAACATGCCAAATGAAATGAGCAATCCATCATCGCCAGGGTAACTTAAAACCAGCCATACTCAATGACCTGCCATTTAATTGGAGTTTCCCGTAAATGGGCCCCCTTTCTATGGTATCCATTTTCAAGTTAAAAAAAAAAAAGAACAGAGTGCAACCCTTTGCTTTTAAAAAGAAATCTCTTCATGCACCTCACGTTTTCCTTTGACCCATGACTTCATAACCAGAAGGAAAAAGAAAAGAAAGATCCCACAGAGCACCCAAAATTGTCCAACTCAAATGTTGTTTTCTTACTCTCAGACAGGAGTGCTGGGCCATAAGATCTTCCCTCCCCCTCCCCTTTGCTTACCCACCTGTGACTTAAAGACAGAGTTTTAAAAGGTTGATTTAAAAAGAAACAAAGTCTATGTAGGAACTGTACAGTTCTCATGTCAAGGGAATACAGGTTAGAATACATTTGACCACAGTGGCTGAAAGGCAGAGATGTGCTGTAAAGAATCTATTGGGAGACGCAGGATCAGAGAGATGTGGTGCACTTCTCTTAAGTGCATATCACTTAACTGCATAATCAGCTGTGTTCCCAAGAATTATGCAGTCTCTGTCTGGCCCCCATTAGATTGAATGTGTTGCTACTCCAGTTAATTGCATATCAGCGAATTGCATAATTCAGCCATATGCACCCTGAACTGAGTTCCAAATGCCATCCAGTACAATGTAATCAAACTAGGGGAGTGAAGAGCCGGAATACTCATGAGAGTCTGCCCATTTGTCACATTTGCTTTGATTGTCTGTGCTGTACAGCGGGAAGCCCATCGCTCACAGGCCTGGGTGCTTTGGGTTCCCGTGTGCCCCCCTGCAACAGCAGCAATGTCTCCTGTAGCCCCCACACCAAAAATTAATTAAAATGTGCCCAAGAGAAAATGGGATGTCAGCCTGCGAAAGTCTGATTAGAAAGTAAAAATTCTGACTCATCGCTAGGGTGCTGTTTCCCAAGACCAGCAGTAATGACGAGGGAGGGGAGAGAAAGCTCGGGCTACTCTGGGGTTCTGGCATCGACTTGCTTAGCGACTGTCTCCTTTGCCTTCTCCCACCCCAGTCTTGCCTGCCTTACAGAGCTCTTATGAGTGCCAAGGGCTAACCTGCACATAGATGTGGATGTCAAGAACTGTCTGCAGTGCGGTAAGGATGGTGTGCTCCACATCAAGGAATAGAGCCTCCACAAAAAGGATGCTGGTGCCATGGCTCAGGGAATGAAGGGACAGCATGTACCTCGCAAGTCTAACAACTGGGGACCAACGTGGTGGAAGCCCTCCAGTTCTCCTCTGGCCTCCACATGTGCCCTGTTGAAGGCACATGGTCACTTGAGTCATCAAGGGCCCACGAGGCGGTTCAGTGGGTAAAGGGGTCTGCTGCCAAACCTGATGACCTGAGTTCAATCCCTAGAAATCCCATAGTGGAAGGAGAAGGCTGAGTCCCAAAATTCTTCTCTGGCTTCCAAATATACTCCATGACATGTGTGCCCTCATTCATAAACAACAAACAAGCGTCAAAGACAGAGTCCACCAAGCTGAAACACTTCAGTGTGAACAAGAGCAGTGGGACCTGGTAAGACAGAGATGAAAAGAAGCAAATGCCACTAGGTTTCTGGGAAGTGCTTGAAAAGATGTATCCTAGTTTGGGTTCTGATACTTCGTTATACTTATTAGTTATTCATATGTTTATTTGTGTGTGTGCACGCATGTGCACACGTGTGTTTTCACACATGCCTTCAAGTGCTTGAGGAGGCCAGAGGAGGACACCAGAGCCCCTGGAGTAAGAGGCAGTTGTGTGCTGAGACTTCAAAGTGGGGTCCTCTGCAAGAGCAGCAAGCTTTCTTAATCACTGAGCCATCTACCCAGCCTTTTGGTTCCTTTTACTAAATATTTTATCGCATTTATTTCTTATGTGTGCAGATGTGTGTATGCCACTGAGCATGTGGAAGTCAGAGGACAACCTTCATGAGTTGGTTCTCTCCTTCACAACGTGGGTCCCAGGGCTCAAACTCCAGGTTTGTACCTAATTGGCAGGTACCTTAACTCTCGCAGCCACCTTGCCAGCCCTTGGTTTAGTTTTTATTTTGTAAGAACTGTGCATCTTCTTGAATCTACATGCACACGGGCAAACAAGGAGGTCCTTATTAGATTGCTTGTTTGGCAGAAATAACAGGACATCCATAGCAATCAGTAACAAGTTTGGGGTTTGGTTCTGAAAGAAATACCTCCTACGCAATCTCCAGTATCCCAAGAGGGGTTGTCTTGTGGGGGCTGCATTGTGGAATCCAGAGGAAATGCCCACATGCCAGCTGGCACCCTTGGACTGCAGCCCAAGGACCTCAGAGTCTCCCTTTGCTCTCCACAGATTTCTTTGCCCAGATATCCTGCTGCTGGTGTATCCAGTAATACTCACTGCTATCTTTCTGACACCTTCCCTACCTATCACATATTCTTCTGAACCATCTGCAGGAGTCTCTAAGTCACCTGCCACCAAACCACAGAGGAGATAACTGTGGAATGGTGGAAAAAATAGATTCATCGTTCAATTTCTTTTATTATTCTGGGAAAAGCACTTAGTCTCATGAAGCCCTGGTTTCCTTTACCCACACAATGAAGCCAACAATAGTACCTACCTTCTGAAGTTTCTCAAGGGTTAAAAGGGAGTGTTTGTGCAATGCATTAGACACAGTGCTAAGTGGTGTGACCATTTACCAGCCCGGGGCTCTCGTATTACCCAAGATAAACAACGATGAATTATGCATCAATATTTTTACCGAATACTGAAGTAAGATTTGTTTCTACAAGCATTTGGGCTTTAGACAATTGAATCTACGTTGTCTTTGGCTCACTTAAGTGACTAATAAAGGACTCTGAGTTTGGAATGAGGGTCCCATGAGATATCGTAAAATGTGAGCGTAAGTGGTTCTAGAAACTGGCAGGAGATGGAGTGTCTTGGTATTTCCACTCCGACCAGTCGTATGGGGTCTGACCATTGTCAGTGGTCCGAGAAGACCATGTCAGGACACCTGGAGAAGCTCACCTAGAGAGGGGCTTTAAATGTCAGTGGGATTAATGCAGAAGTTCAACTGAGCAGCTGTTCCGAATGTGAGCATCAACTACTCTCCATCAGATAAACCAAAACTCTGTAAAACAAATATTTAGTGTACCATTCAAAGCCTTTCAAAATGTGGATCATTCATCAATAGCCCCCAGCACCAGGTGCAGAACCTGGTAGAATTATGTATTCAATAAACAACGGT
The DNA here is from genome assembly GCA_001685075.1 of Bramus lutescens. NCBI lineage: Eukaryota > Metazoa > Chordata > Mammalia > Rodentia > Cricetidae > Bramus > Bramus lutescens. The sequence goes on from LOEQ01008351.1 coordinate 48,609, forward strand.
TGATTCAGTTAATTAAATAATGACTCCAACCTTCATTTCCAACCTCCCCTTCCACTGTCTCCCAGCATGAACCCTTCTCTGCACCGAGTCTAATCTACTTGCATTTTCATTAACACTGACTCACTGGCTCCGACCTCACAAGCTTGTTAAACAGTCCACGGTCACTCGTTCTTCTCCTGGGCAGATTCTCTGTGCTTTTGAAGGCAACGGTTTTGAACTGTTAACTCCACTAAGCTGGAACCACCTTTCCCTGGGTCTTTCCAGTATTCCTACTGGACCCAGAGAAAAACTCACAAGAGTTCTGGAGAATTCAACTCTTGATACACGTGGTGACTGAGAAGGGCACAGCTGTTCACCTGTTCCCACAGATCCTCGGTCTCCTCTGTTCCCACATCAGCTTGTCTCCACAGCTGGCCCCACTGGTCAGGTACAGCCAACCTTCCATGTCCTTCTCTACCAGTTTTCTTCAATGATTCCACTCCAGCAGCTTGCTACACGTGGTCTCCCAGAATCCCCTTGCAAGTTCCTGCTCACCTGTAGCTGGAGGCTGCTTGTTGGTTCCCGACCACCGGGCTAACTTAAACCTGAAATAATCACACAGAAACTGTATTATTTAAATCACTGCTTAGCCCATTAG
>LOEQ01008351.1:49405-63079 GCA_001685075.1 Bramus lutescens
CTGCCTACCTAAGTTCTGCCCTGCTATAGGTCCAAAGCAGTTTCTTTATTCATTCATGGTAATCACAGTATACAGAGGGAAATCCACATCACTCAGCAACCAGGATAGCTGGCATTTCAGGGCAGAGGCTAGATACTGTTGTTATTTCTGATCCTTGGTCCCCTTTCTGGACCTGACTTTCCCAGTTCCTCTCATAGCATCTAAAAACTGTAATTAATTACTTTTCAAAATACTCCGTGATTCTGCTTTTGGATTCAACCTGCGCACAATTTATGCAACCACTGCTCTTTGATGCATTATCTGACTACCCCAGAGTAATTTCTTCACCTTGTTTTGGCATGATGTGCTTACTTCTTCCACTTTTAGCAACCACATCCTGCCTTCTATTGCATTTGTGTGTACATGCTTAAATACAAAGTTGATGTTCAGGAAAGCTAAGGAGTAGATAAAAATTTACATGGTATCCCTGTTACCATTGTCTCCATGATCATGTAGAGGAAAATTTATTTCTATATGATTCTATGGGATCAAATCTTACTCATTAAGCTTGAGCTCAGCCTTAGATTCTTTCTGGCACAGTTGGAGCTGGTACAGATGAAACCCACCTTCTTTTCTTTTGCTTTGTTTTTTCATTTTTCTTTTTTTTTTTGGTTGTTGTTGCTATTTTTCAAGACAATTTCTCTATGTAGCCCTGGCTGTCCTGGAATTAGCTCTGTAGACCAGGCTAGCCTTGGACTCACAGAGATCTGCCTGCCTCTGCTTCCTGAGTGCTGGAATTAACCCATCTTCTCCATTTAAAGTCCCCGACTGTAAAGATTTATGCTTCAGTAGCAAATCAAGCAAAAACAAAGGATCAAAGAACAGGTGTACACAAAGTTTAGGGGTTGTCAATCCCCTCCGTACTCCCTGCACCACTGCACTTATTTTTCCCATGGTGGGTAGACAGTAAATATTTGTGAAGTATCAGTGGAGTCTTCATAAAGTGAGCCAGATATGCTCTATAAACTCATGACTCACAGAGATCTCACTTGTGGACCGTCCATAAGTAAGGGGGCAGCTGGCATACTCTTTCTGCATTTTAAAGACATTCAGGCAGGAGAGATGGTGCACAGTTTAATCCCAGCATTCGGAAGACAGAGGCAGGTGAATCTCTGTGAGCTCAAGGCCAACCTGGTCTACACAATGAGTTTCAAGACAGCCAGGGCTAAACATAGAAACCCTGTCTCAAAAACAAACAAGTGAACAAACAAACAAGAAAACAGAAAAAGGGGGGGGCTAGTTCAGCCATAACCAACCTTTCTGAACTAAAGAAGACAAAGTGCAAATGAATCCAGACAGTGACAAAAAGCAACAAAACAGATTAAAAATGTGATGTTTGATGTGGGATTCTCCTCTGTATGCTGTGATTGCCATTGGTTAATAAAGAAGCTGCTGTGGGCCTATTGCAGCACAGAATAGGACAATGAGGAGAAAGTAGGTAGAGTCAGGGAGAATCCATGTAGTCACAGGAGAAGACATGCCGAAACTTTACCTGGTGGATCCCGACCTTGCGGTGATGCACAGATTAATAGAGATGGGTTAATTTAAGATATAAGGGCTAGCTAGCAATATGCTCAAGCTATTGGCCAAGCAGTGTTGTAATTAATATAGTTTCAGTGTAATTATTTTGGGTCTGGGTGGTCGGGAAACGAACAAGCAGCCTCCGCCTACACTGTTGTCCAGTACTAGGAAAGAAAGGAGAATCACAGCCCCTGCTTGCCCACAGTGTTCTAACTTATTTCTTGAGGGTCCCATAAGAGAAGAACTGTGGGGGAGAAAAGAAGGGTTGGAGGGGAAAGTTTGGGTTCAAGGAAGTCAGGAAGAATATTAGGTAGGAAATATGGGGCCCAGGAAAATTACTGGACACCTAGAACACATTGATTTTCCCTGTATTTTACATTTCCCTACCATTCGAAAGTTTACTAAGGTTTGGGTAACTATTAAATGTGAGATCTGATCATCTCCACTTCTCATTTTGGAAGTATTATCATAAAATTAATCCACTAACAAGATTTTTCTACTAGGTGGAAAAACAACATGAAAGTCAAATATTATTTTTCGGTATTAGAGAAAGATTAAACAGGAGACTTCACATAGGTACCTTCAGCTCTTGACTTTTAAATTCAATATATTTTAAATTTAATTGTATTATTGTATGTACAGGGTGTGTGGCCTGCATGTATGTGTACCACATGCATGCCTGCATGCCCTCAGAGGCAAGAAGAGACGTCAGACTCCTAGAACTAAAATTACAGATGGTAGTGAGACACCACATACGTTCTGGGAATTGAATTCAGGTTTTCACAGCCAGTGCTTTAAACACTGAGTCAGCTCATAAGTCCCATTGCCTTTAAATTTTATTTAGAGATAAGACCTCAACAAGTTGTCCAGTGTAACATGAAGGGCCTGCTTGTTGGGGTTTCTGTCCCACCCAGCACCCCACAGCTGGCAAGAACAAAAGAAAATCACACAGAGATCTCCATAAGACTATAAACTGATTGACCCATTAGCTCAGTCTTCTTATTAGCTCTTGTAGCTTATATTAACCCATTATTCTTATCTATGTTAACCACATGGCTCAGTACCTTTCTCAGTCGGCAGGTTGCATCTTGCTTCTCGGTGGTCTGGGCAGGAGTGGGGAGAGAGCATCCTGCTTCCCAGAATACTCCTGTTCTCATTACCCTACCTCTACTTCCTGTCTGGTTGACCCACCTATACTTCTTGCCTGGCCAATCAGCNTGTAGCTTATATTAACCCATTATTCTTATCTATGTTAACCACATGGCTCAGTACCTTTCTCAGTCGGCAGGTTGCATCTTGCTTCTCGGTGGTCTGGGCAGGAGTGGGGAGAGAGCATCCTGCTTCCCAGAATACTCCTGTTCTCATTACCCTACCTCTACTTCCTGTCTGGTTGACCCACCTATACTTCTTGCCTGGCCAATCAGCATTTATTTAAAACATGATTGACAGAATACAGACAATTCTCCTGCACCAGTCCAGGTCAGCCTTAAGTGTGTGTCTCTCCTGCTTCAGGCTCCTTGGTCTCATGTTAATGTTATGCCCTTGTCAGGTATTTTATGTGTGTTTCAAATAAAAGCAAGGCTTGGTGGTGGTGGCACACAGTTTTAATTCTAGCACTCAGGAGGCAGATCTTTGAGTTCTAGTTCCAGGACAGCCAGGGCTACACAGAGAAATCCTGTCTCAAGAAACCACAGTAAATAAATAAAAAACAATAAAATAAAAGCAAGGACTGGCAGAATGGTAAATAGGAATACTTGTTGAAAAGAAGAATGAGGAATTTGTTTGTTTTGTGTGTGTCCATGATGTGTGTATGTGTGTGCATACGTGTGTTCTGGTGCCATGTGGAGGTCAGAGGCCAACCCCAAGTATTGGTCTTCAGTTTGTTTGGGACAGAATCTCTCTTATTGTTCCCCACTCTATATGCCAAGTTAACTAGACTATATTAGTGTTGAAATTCACTTTCTATTATGGGGATAAACACCATGACCAAAAGGAACTGGGGAGGGAAGAGTTTATTTGACTTCCACATCCTAAGTTATTAATGGAAGCCAGGGCCAGAATGTAAGACAAGAAGCTGTTAGCAAGAAATGAAGCAGAGCGTATGGGAAATGCTTATTTGCTATGGTCTGCACCATTTGTTTCCTTATAAAATTCAGGGTCCTTTGCAAGGGAGGAGGGCACCAACTAGAGTGGGCTGAGCCCTTTCACATCAATCATTAGTCAAGAAAATGACCAACAGCCTCAGCTATAGGCCAGTTGTGTGGAAGCATTTCTTTCAGTTGATCCTAGTTTGTGTCAGTGTGACAAAAAAGCTAACCAGCATAGTAAGCTTCGAGGGATTCTCCTAAGATTATCCCCCATGTCCCAGGTCAGGGAATGCTAGGAAATGCTCCTGAATCCTACCTTATAGGAGTTCCAGGGATCCAAACTCACATCATCAGGCTTATGAGACAAATGCTTTACCTACATGAGTTTTACAGTGTTGGTATATCAGGCAGAAAAAAATGATTCCAAAAGATATTGACATGCAGATTCTTGAAACCTTAGATTATATTGTTTTATACAGCAAAAGTGACCTTGTAGATGCAAGAATTGTGACCTCTGTGCTATGCCTAACTAGAGCCTTTACCCCTACTGTGGTGAGTTAAATAAGAATAACCCCCACTGGCCATTTTTGAATGCTTAGTCATCAGAGAGTGCACTGTTTGCAAGCATTGGAGGGATTAGGAGGTATGGCCATGATATGTCATTGGAGGTGGGCTTTGAGGTTTTTTACAAGCCCACACCCCAGCCCAGTGCTTCTCTTTTTCTCTTTCTTAGCCTGTAGATCAAGATGTAGCTCTCAGTTACTGCTCCAGCACTATGCATGGCTATGGTGTCTCGTCACAGCAATGGAACAGTCCATTGTATGGGAAGGTACTGTGCATGCTACCAGAGGAGAAGGATACACCAACACAGCTACTAACCCCTCAATCTACGATGGTGATCTCTTTGCTTGATATGCTGGTGCAACAGAGGCAAATGGTATAGGAGTAACTAACACTATCTGATTGGATTTAAGGCTCACTCCATGAGATGGAATTCATGCCCAACACTACTTGGATGGCCAAGAGTCTAAGACCAGACAGGCCATGAATTTACAGGAAAACTAAATACTATTGTTCTAAGGGAACACAGCAATAAAATGACTCTTAATGACATTCAGCTATACTGATGGTACCTTGCTCAGCCATCAGCAGAGAAGCTTCCTCCTATAAGAGATTATTTATTTTGTTTGTAGGAGTTTTTGTTTGTTTGTTTGTTTTTACTGGTCTTTTGCTTATATATTATGGTTTTGTGTTTAGGGTGTGTGTGTGCATGTGTTTCTCATGCTTTTTCTTTTTTCTTTCTGCGTGTTTGTTTTGTTTTATTCTGGGTTGTTTGCTTGTTTTCTAAAAAGAAAGAAAGCATCAAGTTGGATGGATATGAGGGTAAAGAGGACCTGGGAGGAGATGAGGGAAGGGAAACCATGATCAGAATAAATTCTATGAAAAAATATTTTAAAAAAGTTCTCACATGGGGGTTATTTAGGAAGTCCTGAGGCATTAAGAGTTCAGTGAAAGGGGTCAGTATTAGAGAAGGAAAAGGGGGAACAGATGGAGCTTGCAGTGATGCAGAGCCACAAGCCAAGCAATGCAGGTACCATCCAGAAACTTAGAAAACAGAAAAAAAAACCAACCAACTTCTAAGACAGCTCTGTCCTGAAACAGTCAATAGCAAGGGACAGAACCATTTAGAATTAATGCCAATTGAGAGTATATGGCCAATGGGAAGTGGTCTCTCATCCACTGAGTGAGGAATAAAGGACAAGAAAGATGGACTACTTAGAAAGGAGTTGGACCTTGACAGACTTTTGAGTCATGGACAGCCAGCTTGTGAGCATTCCCTCCCAACCTAGGACTAAAGGGACCAAGGAACAATGGGTGCAAACACAGAAGTGGAAAAAGAAAGTAATAGTCACGGCCTGCATAGGGAAGTCAGGGGAAGAACAAGAAGAAATTGAAGTAGTTCATTATCTACAGGGAAACATTGGAAGCATGATGGAGCATCTACTCCATCTTGAAGGGCGCATCCACATTTGTTATTTTATTTAATCTTCACAAAACCTCCACGAAGTGAGCATTATTAGTCTCATTTTTACAAAAGAAGAAATTAAACATCCAGAACAATCAAGTAATTGCTAAAAGGCAGATTCACTACATTCCCAATCTGTTTGCGTGGTTTTTGTTTTGTTTTGTTTGTTGTTGTTGTTGTTTTGCACTTCTCTGAGGATGAGCACGATTCCACTAAGCAAGAAGGATCCACTACAGAGCTGCCTTTGGGAAACAGGAAGTGCTGCCACGGAAGGTGCTGAGTGACACCATCAGGCAAAACTGCTTTTGTATTACAAGTTGTCAACGGACAGAACAGGGAATTCTGCCTCTGGCAGATGGTACCTGAGTGTCATCTGCCAGCTCGAAGTCTCTCAAAATAGTTAAATGTTCCTGGAGAATTGTTCCTTTCATTATTCAGTAGTCCCGCTCTTTATTTCTGCTGCCTAGTTTTGATGTAAGTTCGAGTTTTTCACGTAGGAGAACTTCAGCGCCTGATTGTTGATTTCCATCTTTGACTCTGAATATCTTTTTTAAATTTCATATATGTGTACTGTATTTACAGCAGTTTTTTCCTTTTCCTCCCAAATCCCCATTCCCTCTGAAGCTCCTAGCCTCTTTTTCCTTAAGTATAACTGTTACATACACGTTTGTGTGTGCGAGTGTACACTAATATATATATACTAGTATATATGTATATATATATATACAGTAATGAATATATAAATACAACTGCTAAGTCAATTTAGTGCTACTCTTATGTACGTGTGTTTGGGGCTGGCCATTTGGTGTTGGACAACAAATTAGAGGGCTCATCCCTGAGGAGCTCTGATTGTTCTTGGCAGAGCAGTCATTAACTGCCTGTAGCTCTTCAAATAGGGGTAGACTCTTGTGGGAGTCCCCACATATACATAGGCATATTAATTGGCATTGTTATTATTCAGTTCTTATTTAGACCACCATGTTGTTACTATTTCACGGGTGTAGCTTCCCTGCCATGTCTAGAAGACACAGTCTCCCAGCAAGACAGTCTGGTCCTTTGGCTTTTACAGTCTTTCTGTCCCTTCTACAATGTTCCCTGAGCTCTAGGTGTAGGGCTTGTGTGTACGCATGAGTTGGGATGGGGCACCTTTTAGTCTGTTGTTCCTTGCATTTTGATCAGTTGTGGCTGTAATTGTTCCCTCTGCTGCAAGGAAAAATATCTTTGATGAGAAGTGAACGCCACACTTATTTATGAGTTTAACTGTGAGTATTTAGAAGTTAGAAATCAGTCTGCTTTAATAAAGTGGTAGTAGTGGGTTATCCCTTAGGTTCCATGGCCACAGCAGTCATGGGTTCTTGGCTAGGATTTTCAGTACCAGGCATGAATTCTGTCCTGTTGAATAGGCCTTATAGTCTAATTAGACAGCTGTTGGTTATGACCAGGACCTTTGGGGCTATCTTGCCATTCTGGCTATTGTTGTGGTTCATAAGCCCAGAGGTGCATCAGTAGATGATTGAATAAAGAAAATTTGTGATATAAACACAATAGAATTTTATTAACCCACAAAGTTATTCTTATTAACTTATTTTTGTGTTCCCACTCACTTAAAAATTATCTTTTGAACAGTTATGCACTGTCCAAGGCAAAGTTCTTACCCAGGTCAAGCCAACAATATAGTGTGGAAGACAGAAAAAAGCCCGGCATAATGCCAGATGGCAAAAGTGCTGTGAGGAGAAACGAAGCCATAGAAATTCAGAGGGCTAGGGCAGGATGAGAGCGAATGGTCAGGAATCACACTGGAGACCCGAGCAAGAGTGTACACAAGCCCCTAAGCCTGGGAAAGGAGGCCCCTAGCAGATGAAAGCAAGAACACCTGGAGGAAGGAGCCCATTGGTAGGTATGACATGTGACAGCCTCTGGAGGAGTAACAGGAGAGTGAGTGACACATTCTCATCGCATTTTACTGCTGTAGCTGCTGCGTGGAGAATATATTACAGGAGGGTAAGCGCACAGATGTGCATAATAGGCCAATACATAAGATTTAATAAACAATAAGCTCCTTTCTGAAACCTCTAAAATGATGTGTTATAGTGTTGGGTTAGTTTCTGCCATGTCTCACACGCCAAGCTTTCTCAGTCACAGACCAGACAGAGAACACACGCCTCCTTCCTCGGGGCCCGATGCTGTGATAGTAAAGGGTTTTCATAAGCATACATTTCCTCCAAGTTGGAATCTTCTGAAAAATCAAAGATGAGACTTAGAGTTTTTCTTCATTGTGCCCTCCTACATAGAATATTAATTAGCTCATGTGATTAAAGGCTCCAAAACCTACATTTTCTAGAGAGTTCTGGTAAAACATTTTTCTTTGGCATATACAGTCCAAATAGCTCTAACCTCAATCATTTTTCAAACTGTAATCTCTACATGCTTGGCATAGTCTGATAACATTGACAAGTTAAAAGCAACAGTGTGTTGTGTGCATAGAGACTGCTTGCAATAAAAGGTAATTTAGGCAGAGTCTACTGCTGCCTTACCGCAACTTTTCAAGACTGATTAGATAAAAATCTTGAGAGAGCTTTGGATTAAAAGCAGCAACAAGCGCTGCAAGCAGCGGCCTCCCTTTACTAAGGGCTCTCAAAGGGGTGAGGTGCCGATAAGACTAATTTTGAAGAAAAGAGAGACATTTTTGGCCTTTATCACACCCAGTAGCTGCAGATAAGGACAGTTTTGGAGATAAGGAAATGGAGATGAGAAAAACTTAGGTAAACAAGTCTAAAAAAGGCACTGACTTCTCTTCCAGAGAAGCAGATGATGATTTGCTCTTTGCACAACCACACTGTAATGAAGGTGTAAGGAAACTCTGGCTCATTCAAGGTGGACTCAATAAACTCGAGGCTAGTCCATCCGTTTAAACTGTGTTCAAGAATGACAACTCTCAAAACATTACATAGCCTTCCAATATGACCTGACTGGTGCCATTAGCCCTAACCCACATGAAGACAGAGGGGATCATAACGGTCACATGTTGAGTCACAAAACTAACTGCCAGGATGCAAACTCAAGCCCATTTGATTCCAAAGGCTGTGCTTTTCCTCTTGCCACCAGGATGTCAACTCTGATGGCATTTGCCTAAAGCATACCTGCTGTTTCAACGATCATGGCAAAAAACACAGTGGATATATTATGCCCACGTCATGAGCCCCCCAGAGACCACCAGGAGTTCAAGTTCATATGCAAAAGCAAAGAGCCTTTATTGCAAGCTCGAGCTTGGGTTCTCTGTCCGTTTTGACACAGTGGTTGGATCAGGGAGTCTTGAACTTAGCCATGACAGGGTTTTTAAGGAGTAAAGGAGTTTGGGGTAGGGAAACTCCAGATTCAGATGGGGGTTGGGCCTCCTGATTGGGCAGGAGCAGGCAACAGAAGTCTTGTCAAACAGGGATTGGTACTGGCGTTGCTGTAAGGAAACTGGCAACCTATACACAAGTTATGTAAGCTATCCTTAATGTTCTGGAACATCTAGCAGTTGTTTGTCTTAGTTTTGATTGGTCTCCCACAGGGTACAGTCTGTGGTTTTCCCTGGGTATTGAAAGAGTGAGGCCTAGACCCAGTATTGTTAGCCTGTCATGGCTGCACTGATGCTAAGTTAGGCCTCAGATATATCTGGAGGAAGAAAAAGGAGAATAAGATTCATGTGGGCTCTTTGTTCTACTTCACTCATAATCCCCTGTGTCAAATATATGCACGAAAATAATGCATTTTTATTGTACAAAATGCAAAAGACTGACTTGCAATCCTGCCACCTACAGATATTGATAGCTTCATTTGCCCCTGGCAAAAATAAGCAGAGCCATACAGTCTGGTCCCATTGAGGATCTCTCCCATTGCCATACAAATACAGTCCCCTTTTAGGGTCATCAATGTGCTATAGATGACAGATAAAGAGAACTGGTGTTTGGGGAAGAATCTACATGAGGTTCTAAGAAGACACAGGAAGGAGTAACGCCACGCTGAGTTTTTAGCCCACATTGTTCTGAACCTATTTGGCTGCTCAATGCAGCTCAGAACTCAGGGGCTTGGAGAGTGCAGCTCAGTAGTGATGGGGCTTGTGTGGCTCTGGTGCCAGCAGGGTCTTACTGTGTATCCCAGGCTGGCTGGGTTCAGAACTGTTCATAGCAGAGGCTGGCCTCAAACCTTTGATCCTCCTGCCTCAGACTCCTGAATACTGGGATTGTGGGTATGTGTGATGCTCTTTATTTTCTAAATGTATTTGTCCCTTTTTTCCTCTCAGCGAGAAAAAGAAAAAGCAGAGATGGAATGAATGAGCACCCTCTTAGAATCTGCCACCTCTCCCATCAAAATGTCTGGTGAGCAACGCAGTAGCAGCCAGTCATTTGACATCCTGTCACTTGGACTTGCTACTTCACTCCCACACTTTTATCCAGGTGTAGGGTTCTAGAGCTCTGCTCCTGTCCCTGCCCAGGCCCTCAGAAGTGAGAAACAGCAATTAAAACCGATATAAGCAGTGGCCTAAGTGGACAGCAAAGAGCAGGTCCAGCTTTCTGCAATGCACCATTCACACTTAGTCTGCACCAAGGAAACTGGGAACTTACCATGGTTGTGTTTAAACTCTGGTTTGGAGTGTTAGACTTCATTTCTTCTCCGTTACCCTGCTTAACTGACACTGCACATAGGAATTCTAAAACAAAACCAAACCGAAACCCCGGCTCATGAATAGCTCTGCATGAAGCTGTTTGTGTGTCCTGCAAGCCTAGCAACCTGAGGTAGTATGCTAGCTAGTCTTATATCAACTTGACCCACAAACTAGAGTTGTCTGAAAAGAGGAAACCTCAATTGAGAAGAGTCCGCCATAAGATCCAGCTGTAAGGCATTTTCTTAATTAGTGACTGATGGGGGAGGGCCCAGTTCATTATGGGTGGTACCGTCCCTGGGCTGGTGGTCCTGGGGTTCTACAAAGCAGGCTAAGCAAGCCATGTGAGCAAGCCACTAAGTAACATTCCTCTGTGGTCTCTGCATCAGTTCCTGCCTCCAGCTTCCTGCCCTGTTTGAGTTCCTGTCCTGACTTTCTTCAATGATGAACAGCAATATGGAAGTATAAGTCAAATCAACCCTTTCCTCCCCAACTTGCCTTTTGGTCATAGTGTTTCATTGCAGCAACAGAAACCCTAAGACAGGTAGATTCCAACCAAACCTAGGGCAAAAGTCATAACTGGGATATGAAAAAGGATTGCATAAATTTGGCACAGACATAGAACATTCTGCAGCAATTTTGTAGTCAATGATGTAGCATATGCTTTAAATCCAAGCACTCAGGAAGTAAAGGTGAGTTTAAGGGCTGGGCTGGTCTACATCATAGAATCGCAGGCCAGCTAGGGCTAAATAGTAAGATGCTGTCTCAGTAACAAAAAAAAATTTTTTTTAAAGAGTACTTATTGAGGGTTGGCTAGATGGTTCTGTGAGTACTGGGTAAAGGCATTTGCTGCCAAGTCTGATTGTCTGAGCTTAATCCCAGATCCACATGTTAGAGAGGTAAGTAGTTCCTGAAGGTTGTCCTCTGACCTCCACAGGTAAACAATGGCACACACCCAACACACATACACACACACACACACACACACACACACACATATATATATATATATGTAAGATAAATTAAATGCAATACATATCATTTTTATTTATATATAAATATAAATTAACATAAAATACAAATAAAAATATTGAGACAAAAAATTTTTACAAGGTGAAGCTGTCATAAAAGTGTGCAGTGTATCATTTCTGTGAGAAAAATGTATAAGCATGCATAGAAACTAGCAGAAACAGTGTTTTCCAAAGTTCCTCACCAGATGCATCAGTTTTGTGACTAGTTTTGAAAAAGCACAAGGGTTTCTGGCTAATGCGTGCGAAGGGAAGAAACACAGGGCAGCCCTAGGCATGCACCTTTTGAAAGAGAGGCCTGGATTTTCAGAACTCACTTTCTCCCTTGCTGGTTTCTTGCTATAAGATGCTTTGGCAGTCATTTAAAAAAAAAAAAACAAAAAACAAATAACTAAAGATGATGAGGATGTGGACAAAAAGCAGCCCTTACCCACTGATGGGAATATAAGTGAGTCCACTGTGGAAATCAATATGGAGATTCCCCACAAACTAAAAATAGGCCTGCTATATGACACAGCTACACCACTCCCAAGTATTACTCAAAAATTCCAAGTCAGCAAATCACAAGGAAAAGTACACACCCATTTTACTGCAGCACTGCTCACAACAGCTCAGTTAGGGAACCAGCCTGTATGTACGTAAACAGAGACATAGTGTGTGGGGAAAATGTGGGATCCTTACAACCACGAGGAGTGGGAGGCTGGAGAGGTGGCTTCCTCTGAGAGCAGCGGGACATAGGCTTGAGTCCAGCAACCCCAACACTAGGACATGTAGATCTTCTGACATCTCACTGTGTGGCCAAAGTCCTAGCCAAAACAGTGAGCTTCTGGTTCAGTGACAGCCCGTCCCAAAGGAAAAAGATGGGGAGCAATACAGAACACACAGCATCTTACCCTGTCCTCTACATGCATGTGGTGTGCATATGCCCATAGACACACCACACATACAAAAACAACACACGCAAAGATTAAATTTAAAAAACAGAGCTCACATTTTCTCTATGTACAGATGAGACACCATCTGGAGCAGCTGTTTCTCAACCTGTGGTTCGGAACCCCAGATTAAAGAACCCTTTCACAGGGGTCACCTAAGACCATCAAAAACCATAGATATTTACATTATGATTCATAACAGTAGCAAAATTACAGTTATGAAGTAGCAATGAAAATAATTTTAGGGGTAAGGGTCACCACAATGTGAGGAAGTATATTAAAGGGCCACAGCATTGAGAACCACTAGGACCAGAGAAACAAAGAAAACTAACGGAAGGGAGTGACGTGGCCAGGGCAGTGGTTGTGGGGAGAATAAGCTTAAAGTACATTGCAGATTTGCAATGAAGATGGCCTCCAGTAGCTCCGTATAATACAATGAAAATTCCTAAAAGAAACAGAAATAAATTCTTTAGCTTTCTGGGTGCCTAACAAACTACTTGACATGTTCTGATGCATTTAGGTTAAAATAAGGTGGGAAGACCTAAGGATGCAGCTCAAGGGCACGGTGCTCACTGAGCATGCACAAGACCCTGGTGGATATGCAGGACTTGGAGGGGATGAAGGAAGGGAAGGCAGCCAGGCAGACAGCAGATGGACGGACAGACAGTGTATGGAAGGAAGGAAAGAAGGAAGAGAGGGAGGAAGAGAGGGAAGAAAATTTTGAGTAAAACAAACCATGCTCATAAATTTATATTTCTTATGGTCTTTGTGGGCCTGTGAATAAATGCTGGCTGAGATCTAAGAGTCTGTGACATCTCTAAGAAGGCACTTTAGGTTATTTATGTGGTCCTATCACTTTAATTCGTCCCCAAACTCATTTCCTTGGTAGAGTATGGATAGTATATATGGTAGTATACTGGTAAAGCCTTTGGGGGTATAGTAGGGATCATGAAGTCAGGAAGGTGGGAAACCTGAGTTCATTTACTTGTTCTCTCTCTGCCATGTCATGATACAGTTCGGCACTTCAATATTCAGTTTCCAAGCCCCCAGCATTGTGAAAAAGTGACTTCTGCATCTTATAAATTACCCAGGACTTGGCCTTCTATAACAGAAGCAAAAGCTGGGACTAAGAACAAAGTGTCTGGGTACAGTTACTCCTGGAAACAGCATTAACCCTTTCAGGTGCATCTGTAAATGACCACTACAGGGCATTCATTAGATGTTTCTGCAGGACGGAAGGGGTTCATTCCATTTACCCCCGAGGGATTAGGAGTAAATCCACCTCATAATTCTGCCCACTACTTTAAAAGCAAGGGTAATCATATAAAATTCTTACATGCTTTGTCTGCGAGGTTCCCTGGTCAGTAAGGGCACTGATCCTTTAGCAAGCTCA
>LOEQ01008352.1:10003-22999 GCA_001685075.1 Bramus lutescens
CTCGATGGAGGGGGGAGGACCTTGGACTTCCCACAGGGCAGGGAAGCCTGACTGATCTTTGGACTGGAAAGGGAGGGGAGGGGGAATGGGGGGAGGGGGAGGAAAGTGGGAGGAAGGGAGGAGGTGGAAATTTTTAATAATAATAAAGAAAACGGAAAAAAGAAAAAATTAAAAGTTTCTGTGTAGCAAAGGAAGCAGTTATTTGAATGAAGAGACAAACTACATAAAGAAGAAAAATCTTCACAAGTTATTCATCTTATAGATGGTCAATATGCAAAGAAATACAATAAATTATTGAGGTATGTTTGTTTACCATGTTATTGAGCTTATAAAAAACCAACAAAACCAAACAAGAAATCAAATAACTCAATAAAATGGCTAATGTAATGAAAAGGCAGTTCTTATATGAAATACAAATGGCCAATAATCACATAGGATAATGTTCGGCCTCTCTAGACATCAAAGAACTGAAAAACAAAACCACAATTCACCCAAGTCAGTATGGTATCATTAAGGAAACAAACAAATTATGTTAAAATGTGAGCAAAAGCGCACCCTTAATACATCTCTGGTAGGAATGCAAAATAAACCAATCACATTGGAGGTCAGTATAGATGTTACTCATAAAGCTAAAACTAAATCTAACATCTGACCCAGCAACACCACTCTTGGATATTTATCCAAAGAATTCCTAGTCTGTATATCATAGAGATCCTTGACCATCCATATATATTGTAACACTTTCTCAATAGCTTTTATGGACCCCAAAATAGATACCCAAAACAGACAACTGGATTAAAAAAAGTAGTATAAATAAATGATGGAAAATTTTGCATCCATAAAGAAGTAATGTTGCTTGCAGGTAAATGTATGCAATGGTATTTTATCATTTTAAGTGAATTTAAAAAGTCTCAGAAATAAAGATATTATGTTTGCTATCTTTTACAGTTACTAATTTGTAGTAGGAGTTTGCTTGTTTGTTTACCAGCTGTCCAGCAGCTCAGCCACAAAATAATCACACAGAAACTGTATTAATTAAATCACTGCTTGGCTCATTAGCTCTAGCTTCTTATTGGCCAACTCTTACATATTAGTTTAACCCATTTCTATTAATCTGTGTATTGCCAAGTGACAGTGGTTTACTGTGTAAAGTTCCAGAATCTGTCTCCAGCAGAGCTACATGGCTTCTCCTTGGCTTCACCCTTCTTTCTCTCAGCATTCAGTTTTGCTTTCCCAGCCTAGCTCTGTTCTACCCTATAAGGCCAAGGCAGTTTCTTTATTAACCTATGGTACTCACAGCACACAGAGGGGAATCCCACATCACCTCCCTTTTTTGTTTAAATAAAAAGGAAAGATTTATCTTTAACACAGTAAAATTACATATAACAAAACAGTTATCAAGCAAGAATTACAGTTACAACATTTATATCTACTTTATCTTTTATCATAACTAAGGAAACTATAACTATAGCTATTTATTTTTCAATTCCATCAAAGACTCTAGAAGGGAAATAATATTACTTGTGTAAGCAGGAAGTGCAATCAAGCAACTTCCAAAATATAGAACAAATGATAGAGACAACTGGCTACCTGGGCAAACACCTGACAGTTTCATGTGGCTATAGTTGACCACATTGGGTGCCAATTTGTTGTATAAGGTCACTTGTTCATCTCTCGGTTACCCAGACTCCTGTAATAACACAGAAACCATATTATTTGCAATACTGTTTGGTCAATAGCTTATGTGTATTTCTAGCTAATTCAGATCTTAAATTAACCCATCCTCATTAATCTGCGTATTGCCACGAGGCTGTTGCTTACTATGTAAAGTTCCAGCATCTGTCTCTGGCAGGGCTTCTCTTTGACTCTGACTCCTTTCTCAGAGCATTCAATTTAGTTTTCCCTGCCAAGCTCTACTCTACCCTATACAGGCCTAAGACAGTTTCTTTATTAACCAATGATATGTAGTGAAATGAATCCCGAATCCAACATCACTAGGTTGCATATGAGTAAATAAAATAATATGAGTATATATATGCATATACACATATATGACATGATATTAAGTACAAGCAAAAGTATAGTAGCAAAAGGATTAACAGGAGGTTTGAGGAAGGAGAAAGGGAAGAACTATAGTTTGTGAAGGATGTGCTTAACATACATTAAATTCTTGGTGGTGGGGAACCTTTGGTAGCTATACACCTGTGGGAAGATTAATGTTCAGGATATGAAAATACTCAAAAAGGTAAACAAGAAATCAAACAGCCCAATCAATGCATTGGCTAATGAATTGAATAGAGAGTTCTCTAAAGATAAAACGTAAATAGTCAATAGACATATGAAAGAATGTTTAGTGTCACTTGCCATCAGAGAAGTATCCACGTGTAGCCCAGTACCGTATGCAATGAGTATACACATGAATACTTTTAAGTGCTAAGAAACCAAAATAAATGAAGAATGAAATTGTCATTGTCATAATTACCTTTCAGTCACCAGCAGTTAGCAGCCATCAACACTGAGGCAAGATCCTATATGAGCAAAAGCTATTACTGTTAATGGAAGGATTGTTACTATTTTTTGAAATGAGGTAACTTTCAATTGAGGTGTGTGTGTGTGTGTTTGTATGTGTGTGTGTGTGTGTTTGTGTGTTTAGATATAACACAGGTGAATAGTTGGTGGAATATAGTGCAGTAGAGTTATATCTTTTATAAGCAGTTGGAAAGCAAAGAGGAATTATGTGGCTTGCTTTATTACAATATTTATTTTATTGCTGTGGTCTGGAATCAAATCCATAATATTTCTGAGGTATGTCTGTATAACATGTTATTGAGTTTATTAAATTTATAGAAGCAATATGTGTGACAGTAATAAAACTGGCAGAAAGAGAGCAGAACCACAAAGGGGCAAGTTTTCTGTCTCACATGAATTTAGTTAGTGTAAATCTGGATCTAATTCTAATAAATTAATATATAGATATATATCTATATCTACATATATCTTAATATTCCTTAGAGCCATGGCAAGAAAGAATGTTTAGGATGGAATTTTATTTTATTTGTGGTGTGGAGATAGAATCTAGGGTACTATGCCCAACCAACACATACCTTATCACTGTGCCACACACTGCCAGCCCCATCACATGAATTACTAACATAAATTCTATCGCAACACAGTCTTCCTACCCTGATGTATTTTTAATCTTAAATATTCTGAAGTATCATTTCATGTACATAACCAGATAATCAATACTAGCTTATTAGTAGCGTGCTATATTCAATTGTGTGGATGTACATGTCCTTACTCAACAAAACTCCATTTTGATGCTGTTGTACAGCACTTTCATTTTTCATTGCATTAGAATGTTCTAATAAATATCACCATGCACACACATTGTAAGGTATTTCCCTGGGATACTTTCCTAAAGGTGGGATATTCTAGGTATTGCCTTGGAATACTTTCTTAAATATGGTATATTCTACCATTTTATATTGTACATAAAGTTTTAGGAAACACTTCTAATTTTTGCTCTGGAATCTTGTGTCAGTTGGCACTACTTTTAATGTGTGTGTGTGTGTTTGTGTATGTATATGTTTAGGTGTGGTTTAGTGTTGCTGGTGGGGTTGGGGAAGTATTTCACATGCTAGTCAAGAATTGAACTGTATCTCCAGCCCTTCATTGTTACTTTATAACCTTTGTTGATTGGACAGACAAAACATAGCACAATAGTTTTATATAATGTGCATTTATCCTAATCAGTAATGAGTTTATTTTATACATTGCATGTTTCTTTTTTTAAATTGCTATCTTGATTTGTTATTTATTATTTTTTCTGTTATTTTTTAACAAATTTATTAAAATATAGTTTATATATAAAGAAATAGAAATATGTAATACATACATTTTGATTAGTTTGGATATGTGCATACAGCTATAATAATTAAAGAATTAGACAAATATAATGCCTCTTAAATTTCCCTTCGTGTCAGTTTATTATGTGTATAACTGTGTCTGTCTGTATTCATTAAGAATATACACCCTCACCATGCATTTTACTGTCTTAAGTTTGAAGTGCACGGTGATGCGTTGCTAACTATAAGCACTGTGTCATACAGCAGATCTCTCAGATATACTTATCTGTTGCAACAGAAACTCTGTCCTTATTAAAGAATAATTTCATTTGCCCTCTCTTTAGTTCTTGGCAGCTACTATTGTGCTCTCTGTTTCTATGTATATTTGATTATTCTAGGGACCTCTTATTCATGAAACCATTCACTCTTTTTCTTTCTGTGACTGGCATATTTTATTTTTACATAATATCTGCCAGGTTCAACCATATTTTCACAAGCAGCAGAATTTTCTTCATTTTAGGCTAAACAATGTTGTTGCATTTATACATTATGTTTTATGTGTCCCATATATGGGTCCTGGGGTCATTTCTACATCTTGACTATTGGAAACAATGTTATGCTATGTTATAATAAATGTTAGGTTGCAATTAGGAGGTGCTTATTTTAAATCCTTTTCACATATACCTAGAGAAAGATGGGTCATATGACAGTTTTATTTCAACTTTTAGAGGAATTTACATATACCTCATAGTTTCTATAGTATTATATTTTTATTAACCCCATCAGAAATATTTTTTGCCATGTATATATGTAATATTTTTAAGTTAAAAATTTTACATAGTCATACTAGTTTGTTTTTCTTTTTAATTTTTACCATTTACATAATTTTCATTTTCAGAAGAAATATCTTTGCCATAAATTTTATCAAAGACCCCTGAATTTTCCTTTAATTAAAAAACATGTACTTTAGTTAATGTATAATTTATTTTGACCCCAAGTTTGCAATTATGCTTCATCCTTCCAAGGGTTGCAATAACATGCATGCCACAATTTTCACTCTTTATGATTCTATTCCTTTTTATTGATAAATTGTCCACCTCTGCAGAAATGTTGCACTATTCATTATACCTTCACAACACATCTTAATAAGGAAAGTCCTTCTTGATTAGTATTTCTTTATATAAATTTTTAGAAGAATATGAGTCTTGCAATATAATTTCAAGGAGTACTTCATATTTTTATTGGGGTTGCATTAAATTTATGAGTTAATTTTGTGAAAACTGACATTTCTTAGAGTGGTTCCCTGTTCAGAATCAGTGGATAAAATTGTTAATGTCTTTTACCATCCTTCATTGGCCATTAATTCTCTTCCCACGATCCCACCCTTTTACTTCAATGCTCTCATTCCTCTGTATTTCAAGAGATGGCTTGTGCATGATTCTGTATGTGGTATGAAGTCATGTGCTCTCAGCTCTACCTCTTACATGCTTCACTCTGCGTTCCATCATTTTCTTGTTATTGGTTCTTCAACTTGTAGCAAACATGTCTGTACTACCAGGAAGTTCCCATTGTGCCACATGTTCATGGGACAATGGCTTCTGTGGAAAGAGGGAGAGGCAGGGAAAATTCTAGCTGTTTTTTTCTTTTCTTTTTGTTTTCCTTTTGTTCTTGCTTTTAATTAATTCCTGATATAAATTGTCCTGGCTCACATGTTGCAGTTTTATGGTTACTTCAGTGCATGAGAGGAAGAAAAGAAAGGAAGGCTCCTATTACTTACAATATACTTTATACTTCTAAAGGGGAAAAAAAAGCTGCATTCTACCATTATAAGGATGTCTTATTTTGATTAAGACTTGAAAAAATATGCATGTTTGAGAGTAGCACTTTGAGGAATAATCCATAAACCACTGTATTAGTCAGTTTGGTCCATTACAAAAAATTAATATAGACAGAGTCACAAAAATAACAAATGTTTATTTCTCATACAAGCTGGGAAGTTAAAGATCAAGGTACCAGCAGATCCAGTGTCTGTTTATGGATTGTGCCTTCTCCCTGAGTTCTCATCTGTAGAGTGGATTTTCTGTTTCTTATAAAGGCACCAATGCTATCTACAAAGGCCCATTTTCATTGCCTAATCACCCCTTACAGACTCTGTTTCTCAGTCTTATTGTGTAAGGTTTAAGTTCAACATATGAATTGGAGGAATGCCAAAAATAATTATCAGTGAATGTTTGATTTGTACAACTATTTCATATTCTTAGGATTACCTAGAAATACCCTGGCCCTGGAACAGACTGTTATAGGACTGTGGGTGGTGAAAGGACATTGCAAAGTGACCAAGTTCTAGAAGAAGATATGGCAATTTGGGAAAAGAAAAGCCATTAACAGGAAATTTGGATGTCTCAGAAAACAAAACTATTTATTTCATCTGCAGTTTGTCTTGCCTAGTAGTCTTGAAAAATTACCTGAGGAACAGAGAGGGTCGACATTGCAGCTGCTTTTACAGTAAGATCCATTAAGGTTTCTTCCCACCAGCCCAATCTCAGCCAATAGAAGGCAGGGCTATTCGAACCAAAGAGGAGGAGCTAGAGGATTCCTGCCACAGACTTCTTTATCATCAATGCACTCACTTTAGTGACACGTGCAAATAAGCATTCAGACCATAATTACTTATTTAAAATATGTTAGTCCCCTTAACTGTAATCATTAGGATATCATTCAACATTGCATTTTCTAATAAAATATAGCTATTTAATTTTATCTAGACATCATGCAGTATCATTACTGATATAGTAAATTTACAAAAAAAAGCCTGCTTTAGGCAGCTACATTTTATGTGTAGCACACACAGCTGCCACTTGAAGCACAGCTCACAATCAACTTGATAAGTCAATCAATTTTGATTTTTTTCCTTATCTCCTAGGTAACCAGAGCATCTATCCAGACCCTTGTCAAAGAAGAACATTTAAAAAAGCAATATGTATTCATGATCTGTTTTCTTCGTACACTGACTTAATAGAAAAGAAAAGAGCTTTCCATGAATGATTTTAAATCACAGCAACACTAAATTTTCTTTGATTCTAGGTAGAGAGCTTGAGGGGAAACATGCCACAGAATACAACATGATTTTACTTCAGTCTCTTATGATCCATCGGGAATGAAAACCAGACCACCTGCTATGTCTATTATGTATTTAATGTGAATAACAAGCATCCCACTGTTGATTATTAAAACAAGTTGTAAGACATCTGACATAACACTTCCCATCCCTTGCCTCATAGCTCTGAGAAACACACAGCTTGATGGTGGGTTCATTGGAGTCAGTCTTTTGATGTGAGCAAAGGCATTTGACCTCAAAGGAAGTCATTTCTCTGTCAAAAGTACCTCTGAAAGAAAGCATTATGTAAAATGTAATTATAAAACATTATTATTGGCACAAGATAGAGTGGAAAAAAATAGTCCATCAGTTGCAAAATGCATTAAGTTTGTCTTACGTGAAAACCTCATGGTCTGTGAACTCATGAGAAAAATCAAACCTTTGGCATGGTTAGCAATGATGCATTCAGGAAGTCATGGATTCTGCTTGCCTTGTTGACACAACTCTGTGACTGCATAAGCTCACGTGGGCCAAACTGCAGCTACCTGGACACAAGTTACTGGCTTCTTTGATAGATCCTGTGGGATATTTTAACCTATGCTCTGTAAATGTTCAAAACTAAATGTGGTCATACATTGAGGGAAATGTTTGTCAAATTCGAATTGCAGAGAAGGGAACCTGGAAAATAATGACATGAATGAGACTCCCAAGCCATGGCTTCCTATTTCACAAACATCTTTTTTTTTTTTTTTGGATGTGTTGAGCCTTGCAAACCGTATGAGATTCTGGTTCCATATCCGAAACATGATCGAAAACAAAGGTTAAAAGTTCAGACAGTGTGTTGAGTTTGGGAGAATTCCTGCCTGAAATGTCCTAGATATCTGAACCATTTTGTGGGAACAATAGGAACTTTTTATTTTCTTCTTGGGTTTCAAATGTAAAATAGGAAGTGATGATGGAGAGACCATGGAGCTTGATCCAGGCCTAATTTTTTTATTATGCTTAGTTTTGTCAGAATAATTTTATCATGATTAAATAGGGCATGAACACCTTAGGATTTTCTTCCATCCTTGCTTACATTAATATTGGCTACATTTAATTAACATAATTCCAAATAGAGAAGACATGAAACCAGACATTTCATATTTAACCAACTATTGTTAGGAGTTTAAAATGTTATTGAATGGGTGTCCACAAAACACACTACAACAAAAGCAAGTAATGTTCTTGTGATGCCAATCTTGATTGTCAACTTGATTTAGAATCACTATGGAAACAAGTTTTTGGGCCTATGAGGGAGTTTCTAGATTCACTTAAATAAGATGGGAAGCACCACCTAAATGTGAGCAGCACCAATCAATGGACTGAACTCAATAAAAAAGGAGAAAGCCAGTCCTATTTCAGGACTCATTACATTATGCTTCCGAAGTATTGGATGCAATGTACCAACTGTCTCAAATTCATGCCACCATGCCGCCATGAATTGTCCCCTTCATTGACCAGCTGGGCCCTCCAACTGCCAGGCAAAGTAAATCCTTCTTTATTTCTTTTGTCAGGTAGGACCTTGTTGCAGAAACCAGAAAAGTAACTAATGCAACCATGTGTTTAGAATTTCTTTTTGTAAATGAATCTTATTTCATACAAATTTTCAACAAAAGATCCAAATTCCAACCATTGTGAGGTGGTTTCTGGTATAGATGAACCAGTTAAAATGCCAGATAATGTGAGGATCCTAACACCATCTAGAACCCCAGTAAATGTCATTTGTTTTTCTAAAACAAAAGGGCACTGCTGACTAATCTGATAATGTTTTATAAAAAATTAATTGGTGTAAAGTTGCATCTCTCAGGTATTCCTGAGACCTTGGTAGTAAACAGTTAAACATTTCTGGATGCATCTTGATTTTCTTTTCTTAGTAAATGTAAGAGCCAGAGACTTTTACCTAGATATGAAATGGGACGGTTCAGATTTAAGTTTAACATGAAGTTTGTTTCCTGCAGAGCTCTGAGGCTATTGTATGATCCTTGATGAGAAGGATTTCAGTCAGTGTACAGGTCTTCAGAAGTCCTATGTCACAGGCATGCAGATCTAAAATGGCTCACAAACACTGTCATCTATGATTGATTTTAATTTGAATTACAGCCAAATTAAGAACTGTACATATGTAGAACAAATATTATAAAATATGTTTAATATAAATACAATACATTTTATGAAGTATTTTATTTAATAGAAAATATAAATTAAAAGGAAAAAGTATTTCTCTCTCCCTTTAACTCTCTCTCTTGTCTGCATTTCTCTGCTCCATCATCTTGCCATCTCCATCTCTGTCTCTATTTGTATTAAACACATTTTCCAAAGCTGTAGCTATAATGGTGGAAAAAAGGAATGAAGAAAACTGCTCGAGTCTCAATGTTTGGAGAGCAGAAGCTGTTTCCCTATCAACTGTTGTTAACAGGAAAAACATATGCTTTATTCTGAGAGAAAACCGTGAAAAATAACTTTTGTATTCAGAAAATTCAGTGCATGAAGCTAGTACCATCAATCTTTTGTTTCCCACTGTCCCTCTAAGTCCTCCTGCTGAAGAAGTCATTCTGTATTTCCTGAAGAAAATCCTGGGTCACATTCATCACCTAAATGACCCTGTGTCAGTTATTCATGTGGTTATTATTTTATTCTTGAAGTTTCTTTTGTTTTTAACTGCAGAAATCAGGAAGGCATGGTGGTTTCTTATGCTCTCCCAACCTCAGTTTCTACCTTTCCTGTCTCTCTTGTTTCCTCTTTCTGGCAATGTCAAGATCGTGCAGCAGAAGGGTCGTCCTCTCGTGAGAGGACTTGTTTGATGCGATGAATACTCCAGCACTGCCTGAGTGGCCAGCAGCATCCTCAGGGGCAGCGGCTGTTGGAAAATGGCACTTTTGCTGCATTGTGCGGAATTGGGCAGCAGCTGCCTGTGGACCTTCGTCAACCACCCAGGAACCGCTTTCCTCAACTTTTTTTTAGCATGGTTGGTGAGCTTCCATCTTGGTCATATTGGGAGTCATACACCAAAAAATGTACAGCATGGATTTTTTGAACAAGATGAGAAGAGAAACTCCTTTCCTGTGAACTAAAAAGACAAGAACATAGCCTGACAAAAATGTTTACCCCAAATTTTCTCTTTTAAGTATCCAATTTCTTCTTGTTGTTAAATATCTAGGTTGGTTACTCAAATAAGAGGTTCAGAATTGGGGTTTGACTTCATCTTTCCAAATAGTATCATAGTTCTGGGGTGCAGCAGATCCTTTCACAATGTAAGACTAACCAATCTTTTTGATTTATTCTCTGTCTCAAGTGAGGGTCTCAAGTGAGGGTCAGCAGCCTTTTCCCAATCTTTCTAAACCAAACACACAACCGTGCAGTTCACAGTGCATACGCCTGCCTGCACAAGCTTGTTCCTTGGCTTTTAGGAAACATGAGAGTAAGATGCATCACAGTGCAGTCTTGTTGACATGTGGTGGGGTTGGGAGTGTTTCTTAGCTCACCTCTGATGGTTGAAATTCAGTGTGAGCCTGTATAGGTCTGCAGATATTCAGTGTGAACTTATATACGTCTGTGGACTAAGGCAGATATTAATTGGTAGCCTTGTTCTTTCCTTTGTATGTCAAATTCTAGCAATTCACATTTCACTTGAACTGTATGGGGTTAAAAGTTTAAACCAGGGGAAGATGTTACTTCTTCCTCTCTTGTGAACTTGAAGAATTTTCTTGGGGAATAAGAGAAGACTCACCTGATTTTCTGTGGAAGGTTTTCTCCTCATTGCTCATATAGGGAGCTTCCTTCAATTCCCCATGCTGATAATAAATTAGCAAAGAGGTCTCATGGGCAATAGAAGGAAACTCTGAGCTTACTGACAGCGCATGCTTAATACACATATTAATTATATATCTGTAAAACAAGGGAAAAAGTTCAAAATCCAATTATGTTTCCAGAACAATTCCCTACTCTCCCAGAGTTTCAGCTTTCAACATTGAACATTCCAAAATACAGATCACAATCTCTATCCTAGAGGTGAGTTTAGCACACCTCACCTTTGGCCTACTCTGTAAAAAGAAAAAAAGAAAAATCAAAAATGGGCCAAAATTAACCATTACCACCAAGAGCATGATGAATTCAGTGTTTTGATCTGGCTAAGATAAAATGAAAGAGGCCCCTACTCCAGGGGAAAATGTCCTCCTACTGCAAGCTAAGTGTGGAAGAATAGGACATTAACCAGGAAGGCCCCCGGGTAAGTAGACAGGGGACAAAGCTCCTCTCAGACCTTTAGACTACTGCTGAATGGAGCCCCGGAGTTAATGGAGTTAATGGAAACTGCAGGCAGAGCATATGAGAACGAGGGTCACCACTTCAGGGAATTTGGATAACAAGCTTGATAAGATGCCAGGCTTCAGTTTTATTGCTCCTGCTCACATGTTGAGCTATCCTGTGAGTGTGTTTAAGGAGCCCAGGAGGCTCTAGGCAAATAGTCCTTATGGATGTCTTTCTTTTTTATTATAAATACAGTGTAATGACAGGCCTCACTTACCAGTTAGAGCCTTAATGGCTTATTCAGATCCATCACAGAAGGGTTATGCCGGGACTGTTGAGCAGACACATGGTTCTGCTGCCAACAAATGCATCTAGACCTCTTGCTACACTGCACTCCATTGTGACGTGTTTCTGCATGAGTTAAGTAAGGCTGGGAAAGGGAAAGAGATTTCATGTCAGACATTGTCGTCATCTTCCCTGGATCTGGTTATCACCATCCCATCACCATGGTTCTTTCATTTGGAATAAGCAAAGCCAATCCAAAGTTCATCATTAAAATGCAGCCTGATTTTGGGGGCTGGCAAGGTGACTCAGTCAGTAATGTGCTTGGCGTTCGAGAACGAAGCCGTCTCCTGGATATCCTGTTGTTGCCCTGCGTTGTGGAGATCCAGCAGTTTTGGATCTGCATCTTGGGTCCCTTCAGGTGTTCTAGTAGATCACAGATGGGGTAGATGACTGGGTGAGCCAAGGTAGCCTTGGATCTGGGTTTGGGCAGCCACAAGGTTGGTCGGCCAGAGGTGAAGTGGAGACAGCTCTCCCATGGTTACAACTTCGGGACTGACTCACCTACACCTGCATTAACAAGTGCCCGGCATGGATAGGGTAGGAGAGACCAGAGACCTCAAACTATATCAGTAACTCTTTGCAGTGAACACTTGCAAGTAACGATATATGGACAAAGAGGGACAAGGCACCACTTATGGTGCCACACTGCAACTTCCATGACAAGATTTTTACGTTTTCCCCTTTTTATTATATTTTTTTCTCTTAAATTTTATTTTATTTATGGCATGTGCAGGGGTATAGGGCAGATGCCAAGGGATGAGAAAATCAGTAGGATCAAGATACATGATATAAAAGACACATAGAATAAATAAAACTAAGAAAAGAGTGATTGATTGGGAAGATGTGGGCAGGGGAGATATGAGAGGAGTCGGGGGAGGACTGGGGCTGTATATGATCAAAATAGATTGTATAGATGAATGGAATTCTTTTTAATTGATTTTTATTGAGCTCTACATTCTTCTGTGTTTCCCTCCCTACGTCTCCCCCCCTCCCTTCAACTCTCCCCCAAGGTCCCCATGCTCCCAGTTTACTCAGGAGATCTTGACTTTTTCTATTTCCCATTTAGATTAGATCAATATAAGTCTCTCTTAATGTCTTCATTGTTGTCTAAGTTCGCTGGGATTGTGGTTTGTGGGCTGATCTTCTTTGCTTTATGTTTAAAAAGCACCTATGAGTGACTACATGTGATACTTGTCTTTCTGTGTCTGGGTTACCCCACTCAGAATAATGTTTTCTAGCTCCATCCATTTTCCTGCAAAATTCAAGATGTCATTATTAGTATTATTATTTTTGCTGTGTACTACTCCATTGTGCAAATGTACCACATTTTTCTTATCCATTCATTGTTTGAGGGGCATTTAGGTTGCTTCCAGGTTCTGGCTATGACAAACAATGCTGCTATGAACATAGTTGAGCACA
>LOEQ01008352.1:35470-47661 GCA_001685075.1 Bramus lutescens
AAGCTAGCCATGTGGGAGCTGGGCGGGACGAAAAGCAGGCCTGCTCTCCCCTATTACTACACAATACTAGGCATAGCTCATGGGTGTCACTCTATAAAATGGAAGTGCAGAAGAAATATAATTTCTAAACTGTTTATTTATTTATTTTGGTAGGAAAGAAGTAGGAAATCATAAAAATTGAATGAGAATGAAATTCTACCTTACTTGTAATCAGACCCATGGATGTCCATCTAGGATGTCCTGATAGTACATCTTTCTGGTTAAAAGGAGGGCATTATAAAGGTAGCAAATGCATAGAAGGATTCTTCTAGAATGGGCAATGTACACATCTTCATGAGGCAGGATTGAGCAGGAGCCAGATGCTTTGAATTATTCCTCACCCCACTCTTTGATGATATCATAAGATGCTTTATTAGGCATCAATCCCCAAGAAAATTTCAATTTCTACTTTTCCAATTAAGAGGGAAAAAAATCAACCCAGCTTCAAAGTTAACTACACTGTCATTGATTTTGTTATATTAGATCCAACATCTTGAGTTTTGTACTAAAAGAACCTAAATATACAATAAAAGGGATTTATGGTCAGTGAGCTGCTCAGCAGGAAAAGTTACCTGCCACCAAGCCCCAGGGTCTGAATTTTAGTGAATAAAAGAAACAGATTGTCCTCTGACCTTCACCCATCAGGCTCCTTGGTATGTATGTGCATGCATTAACACACATGACATACACACAAGAGTCTGTACACACATATGCACAAATATTTAAATGAAATATACTTTTTGAATTCTTTTTAAAAGCTATTTATCTTATTTTGGGATCATAATATAATTATACCATTTTTCCCCTCTCCATATTCTCTTCAAACCCTTCCACATACCTCTCTTTGCTCTCTTTCAAATTCATGTCCTCATTTTTATTAATTGTTGTTACATATATGTTTATATATGTGTATATATTTCTCATTATACAGACTGTCCATTCTGTATAATGTTACTTGTATGTATGCTCTCAGGCCATTTGTTATCTGATAACCAGTCGGTGCACTTTTCCCTGGGGAGACTGTGTTTTTCACTCTCAGCATTCTTTAGTTGCCCATGCATGCGCATGTGTACACATATGCACACACACACACACCAACAATATCTAAACAAATACTTGATATGTTTTAAAAACTATGCAAAAACATATTCATCTTAAGGAAGTTGGTCAGAATATATACTAAAATATCAGAGAGTCTGAGACAACAATGCTGGTTACCTTGCCAGGTTAAATTTGCATATTAGGTTTGTAGAAGCTGTTAATGTAAACCATAGGCACAAATGTTCATATTTTGCCCCCAGGAGTATTAAAAAATAAGAAAAATAAAGGGAAACAATGATATGGTTAATTCTTCACATAATTTCTCTTTTTAAAAATTTTTTATCGAGCTCTACATTTTTCTCTGCTCCCCTCCCTGAACTTCTTTTCCTTCACAAAAACTTCTGGTTGTGGCCTTAGTTTTTGGAACTGTGGGTGGCCATACTTTATAATAAAATATTTAGTGACAGACATGAGTATCCCTCCTTATTTCTGTTCTCTTATTCTATTGCTGGAGAGTTCTTGATTTTGTACTATGTGATACAGTTTATTTTATATTCATGTGCCTTTTTCTAGAACAGCCAAAACAAAATACCACTGCTTTAACAGTATCTTTAACAGTAGAAACTTACTTGCTCAACTATCTGGAAGCCAAGAATCTGAGCTCGAGGTGCAGGTTGCATGGGCTACCTTCTGAAGCCACTCCCCCCCATTTTTTTTTGTTTGTAGGTGCTTGCTTTTTCCTTTTGTTTTCATACAGTCCTTTCTTAGTGTGTGCATTGTGTTTCAACTTCCTCTTTAAAAGACTTATTGGAATAGAACCTGCACTACCAATCTCTTCTTTGCTTAGTTACTCCTTTAAAGATATTGTTTCCACCTACAGTTCCATGCTGAGATATCAGTATTAGGGGTCGGGATTTGAACATATGAATTTTGGGGAACACAATTCAACCTGTAACAAGTGATTTGTTTTCAGTCACTATTATGTAGGACATGTGCTGCTAGAGATTTTTGTTCTTCTTATTTCCTCTTATAGCCTAAGAACCTGTATCATTGCCTGGAAAATAACAGGCACTGAATGAATATTTGCTGATGAGCAAACAAATGAGTCAGTCAAAAAATTAAACAAATAAGTGACAAATTTGTAAAACCCAGAGTTCTTTGCGTACGGCAGATGCAGCATCTGCCAGTAAAGATCATTTGTCCTTGAATTAGTAAGATTTGAGCAGCCTTAGTTATACTTATTCTGGCATATGGGCATGTCAGTAACATTTGTGGATAAAGTCTGTAATTAGAAATAAGAACCAAATGAAATGCATTCGCGATATCAAAGTAAAGTGTGACATACACATCAGCTGTGGAGCAGGAACACGGACAGGCAGCAGTTCTTTTAAGCAAACGAAAAATTACGGACAAAGACTTGTAATTAAAGCTGAAGTGAATTTACTTTTTCCTGCTTGGCGCTCCTGTGCCGTTAGCATTTTCCACCAGACTGATGGATGACAGATGGAGCCGAGACATGGTGAGGCCAGAGCTCCACTTTAGGGCAGTGTTGTAACAGGCGCGATTTCCCGTCCAACCATGCCCTGACAGTTAGAAGCACATTCCCCTGCTTTCTTCACGCATGGAAATTGTTCCTCTTCTTCTTTTCATTTCAATGAGACTGATTAAAAGAAAGTATTTGATGTAGACAGAGCGCATGGGAACACATAAGCACGTACTGAGGCCATATGTGAGGGAATGTGGAAGCTACATGTTTCCAACATCAAAGAGTGTGCAAGGAGTTTTAGAGACAGAAGGTTTAATACAATCTGTCTTTTGGAATATGTATTAAAATTACAGTTTTTGTAGTACATGAGGCTTAATGTTAAGTCCCACAAAATATCCCCTCCCCTGTTTCTTCAGAGGCAGCATAGTAGCAAAGCAAATAAGGAAATAATGTATTTTAGAATTTATTTTCAGTGCCTGAAGCATTTGCTTAGTATGTGCAAGGCCTTGGATTTATGCTCAGATACACTCCCACATTCACATGTACATATGTGTACATACCAACACACTAATCCCCCCGAAAGACAGACAAAAGTGAGAATCGAGTGTGGAGAGAGAGAGAGAGAGAGAGAGAGAGAGAGAGAGAGAATAAAACAATTTCCATCAAGAAACAGCATTCCTTTTTATTAGTTTTCTTCTAACAATTACGGAACTAAATGAGCATCCATCATCTTCTAATTATAGTTTTGGGTGGTACCTGGACATGAGAAAGGGCTCATATAAAATAAATGCCCCTACAGGAAGAGGTATGAAAGCTTGCTCCACTCCTTGCCTTTTCCACAGCAGGGCACAATGCGAGGACAGCTAACTGCAAACTAGGATGAATGCACTGCCACAGTAAGGGCTGGAACCTTGACTGCTTAACTGCGGGCCTTTGTTCTCCCAAATTGGAGAATCTGTTTCTATGTTTTAAGCCACACGACTTGTAGTATGAAAGCCCCTCCAAGTAAAACACAAGCACTCTGATCAGAAGTAAAGATATAACAAATGAAAGAAGGTTATTTTATTATGAACTTAAATACTACTTCTTTCTGGAGAGCTTTTGGGCACTTAGTAGATTCTTATCTGTTATTTTATTCTCTAGGACCTACTTCCTTTAGCTTGTCATCATCAATCAATCCATCTCCCCAACATCTGTGTAACTTTTTCATTATCTATTAATCATTTTCTACGACCAGACACTTTCTTGTTCTTAACTCTTTCACCTCTATTACATAGATAATACTATTAAATAATATATGGTTGATAAATACTTACTGGATATTGTTGAAATAATAATACAAAGACATATTTAAGCCAGATATATGTAGCACAGATACATTTAACTTTGTTTGTAGCATACAAATACATGTGACATACATGTGTTTGACTTAGTTTGTAGCATAGATATATTTCTTATCATTTAGGACCAATAACTGGCATGTCTCATATTGACTTACCATGAAGAAAAAGTGGGTCTTATAAATTGTGTCAGGTTTTATCTCTTTGCTTGATTTGGTTTGGAATCACACTTAAAAATCTGCCAATATATTTGAACACGTTATGGTCTCCATGGTATTTCTCTTTATCATTTTTCATAGTTTCCTAGAGTCCTTATGGTCTCTAAAGTTTCTTCTAGAAAGAAATGGCGAAAAAGGGGTGGGGCAAGAAGTCAGTTTCTCTGGTACATAAAAGACTCAATAGCATCTTTCCCTAAAGATGTAAGTGTATTTATAGGGACCTCAACTTTAAATACATTGTGTAGTAATAACTCATGACTAAGTCATAGTCTAGACATGTGTTCAGCAGACTTAGCAGGGAGGGAGCTGTAGGAATTCCTACTGCAAATTACAGCATAGACTCCCTCTGCTTGCAGTCAGACACTCGATCTCCTGTCTGACTATGACTGGATCTCTTCTGATCCAGAATAAGGTATTCTGCATCTAGCTAGAGTTCTTTTACTTTTAGAAACACAAGAAAAGAATGACTTCCACTGAAAGTAAAGGTATATGAATGAAAATAAACATTTTGGAACTTTAATAAAAATAATTCCTGCTTATTTTCATAACCAAAGGAAACAATCCAGAATATGTTGCAAACATCAGACAAGTTTAAAGGATATTTTCTCTCTCCATGAATATACCTAAATCTCTGTGTGTCTACCGGTTTATTCTTGGCTGTCTGGAACATGAAGACCCTCCTCTTTTAGCAGGAATGTCAAGCGGGCTCCTTTTCTATTGTGAGAAAGAAGCACAAGCTCTCTCAGTTCCTTGGGGGCAATGGATGCTCACGCCCTGGCCTCTAAATGTTGCAATTAGAGTTTTTAAGTTAGTGATAACCATGGAGTGAAGTCACAGGATGCAGCAGTACAAATGAGGATGCTCATTATAGTCATCTTGGTTCTGGGGTGTAGCAAAATTCATTGTTGCCTTCTTGAATCCTATTGCTTTCTGGCAGGGCTTTCCAGTCTTCTGTGAATGATGTAAGATTCTGGACATCTATAGTAGACAGTTTCTCAGATGCCTCTAATGTATCCTGCCTTGGTGATCGCTGTCTCCTTGTGTTATCCCCTTTCCTGTACCTGTGCCAGACTCATCCCTTCACTTCTAACAAACAGAAAATGACAGTGTGATCAAGTATTAGTTTTGATATTAGACTACAAAACAAAAAGTGCGGCTTCTGTCTTGGGTGTGCTCTTCATGAACTCCTGAAAGGAAATCTGCTGACGTCTTGTAATTCTATGAAGATGCCTATATGACAAGGAGATAAAGTCCTTGGCCTTAACAACAAAGGCCCGAGGTTTGAAACATTCATAGTAGTGAGCTAGAAGTGGACCCCCTTCTAGTTGATCCCTGAAATGGTTTGCGACCTAGTCTAAACAATGACAATAATTTTATAATAAGACCTCCACTCAAACCAACAAACTAAGCCATTCCAGGTGTTTTGACACAAAAACTATGAGAAAGCAGACCTTATTTGTATTTTCGGTGTTAACTTTCGGATAATCTGTTACACAGAAATACAGGACCAATTCAATGTCTACTCAGAAAATCCTTTCTCTGGTTTAGTAAAGCACAGTAGTTTTCTGTTGGTTGTAATCAGCAATACAGACATTGTTGAAGTGGAAACAAAAGCCATTGTAAATGGTAGGATTAGAAAGCAATGAAAATATTAGCCTTCTAAGAAAAGACGCCTTAATCAAAAACAATTATTTAAATTTTACCTGTTATCAAATTATAATAAAATGTCATTTGAGGTGCTATGGAGACGACTCAGTTAATAAAGTTCTTGCCAATCATGCGCGAAGACCTGGATTAAGATTGTGCAACCAATAAAAACAGTCAGTCTTGAAGTGCCTGTTGCAGTTCTGAGGAGCCAGAGACAGTAGGAGCTCTGGAGCCTTCTGACTAGTTAGTCTGGCTGAATTTATGAAAGACTGCCTTAAAATATAAAGTAAAGAGGAACTGAGGAGGACAAACAATGTGAGGCTTGGGTCACCATATACATATGCACACCTGCCCACTTACTGCCACATGTACAAACACTCCATCAAATATATAGACATATACCAGACACACACAGACACACAGACACACTCATATGCACACACCACACTACTGAAGATGAAGCTTGGGAAATCCAGTTTACTACTTCGTGAAACAGTAGAGATATCTGCAATTTATGGGGTGTTTGTTTCCTCTAATAGTACAGAGTAGACAGAAGAAGAATGGCACATGGTGAATAATTATATTCCCAGGTCAAAGATGAATTTTCTATGATCTTTAAAAAGATTCATTGACTTCTTCAGGTAGAAATATATGGAAGGTTCAATAGTCAAAATACATGATACACTTAAGTGAAAATGCCATAAAACCTATTACTTTGTCCAAGCAGACATGTTAATAAAATTTATAAAGTTGAAAACAGTGGGAGACACAGGCAGGCAGATCTCTGTGAGTTTAAGGACAGCCTGGTCTACAAAATAAGTTTCAGGACTGCTAGGACTGTTATACTCTGACTCGAAAAACAAAGCAAAAACAAAAAGAGAAAGAAACCAGAATAACAGAATATTGTGATGGTTGGTATTGTAAACTGTGGGCATTGTTGTTTGGCATCACTGTTGGGCATCACTGTGAAGGTGTTCTCAGAGGGATTTGCCTGAGGTGAGAGGGCTCCCAATGAGCTCGGGTGACACTTTCCTGTTTGCTGGGGTCTTGGGCTGAATAAAAAGGAGGCACCAAGTAGAGCAACAACATCCAGCTGTCTCTGCTGCCTGTTGGCAGACGCAGCATGACCAACGGCTTTAGCTTCCATGGCTAACTCATCACAATGTCCTGTCACTTTCAATGCAAAAAAGCACTGGGGATTGTCAACATTCATTTTAGTGAATTTCAACTCCAGCATCTCCCATTGTGTTCAGCTACTTTAGTTCATTCTGGCATATGACAAAATAAGTAAAATGGGGTCCTTAGCATTGATGGCTGGTCCTAGAGTAAGGTCAGGATCACCCTTCCATGTTATTGATAAAGGGGGTAACAGCACACAGAAGGTCTATGCATACTCATCTTATGTAGATATGGGGAGTAAAATGGTTAATTGGCCCACTGGATTCCACTTTTTAAAGATATTTATTTTTATTTTGTATAGATATATGTATATATAAATGCACTCATATATATATGTGCATATGATTGTATTTGTCTGCATGTATATATGTTTACCACATGTGTGTCTGGTGCCTGTAGAATCCAGGAAGTAGTAAACTACCAAGTCGATTCTAGGAGTTGAACCCAGGTACTCTGGAAAAACAGCAAATGCTTTCTTAACTGCTTTATGGTCTATTAAAAAATTTCAGAGGACCTTTGAAAAAAGTGGGTCCTCTACATTTTCAAAGATTCTAGAATTTTCCAAATTATTCTGATTTTAGTTGTCATGTTAACATTATAATTTTATAATTGCTTGTAGTTGCCCATGAGTGGACACTCCTTTCTAGGGATAACAAAGTTCTCGCAGATGGTTGTCAAAGTTGGGACTTGTGGTGTATCAGCTGATGAGTTGAATTTCAAACTAAGTAGCTGGCATCACCAGGAGACAGAAAGCTAGAGCTATTAGGAAAGATGCCTGAAGATGCAAAGGAACTGGTATGGTCCCCATCCTCTTTCGCTCTTTGATGTGGCTAGTGCTCCAGATAGATGAGTTTTAGAATATGTCAGATGGCTACTTCAATGATAACTGCTGCTTCTGATGTGATCTCCTTGCTGGAGGAAAGCAATGTATTCTGACACCTGGTGTGCAATTATTTATATGTAAATTGTATTTAAAAATTAAAAATTCTTGGCTCAGAAGAGAACAAGGTATTTAATAGCCCCCAAACGCACCAAAATTTGATGGATGGGTCTATCAGCAGGTAATTTCACCATATTGATCAAGCTATGCTGATGAAACCTGGAAAACGATTATCTTAAAGGTAATGCATGGACTAAAATTGTTTGCTATTCATTTGTTTGTTCATTTAGATATCGCTATTGAATACCAATTTCATGTCAGTCACCATCCTCATGCTGAAAATATAGCTGTAAACAAGGTGAATCAATTCCCAATAAACTAACATTGTAGAGGTGAGCTACTAATAGACCTGTAAATACATCACAGGCCAAACTCGGATGATTGCTGTGCAGTAACCTAAATGAGGGGAAGAATAAGGGAGTCCAGAAAACGGGGCACTGCTATGTAATGGTAGGGATTAGAAAAGGCTGGAATGA
The DNA here is from genome assembly GCA_001685075.1 of Bramus lutescens. NCBI lineage: Eukaryota > Metazoa > Chordata > Mammalia > Rodentia > Cricetidae > Bramus > Bramus lutescens. The sequence goes on from LOEQ01008352.1 coordinate 43,837, forward strand.
GGAGGTATGTCGGTGGGAGCCTGATAAAACTTGAGGGAGAGCCAAGTAGAAAGATTGTGAGGAAGAAAGCCCCCCAAACAGGACACACAAAGTGCAAGAACTATAAGGCATTGACCTACATTATAAGTGAGGGAAGTAGGGATGAGGCAACAAGAGCGGAAGGTGTAGGGTTCACTTAGAGAGTTGGGAAGCAGCTGTGGGATTCTGTGCAGGAGTGTGACAGGCCCTGTTCTTTTAAAAGGGTCACCATTGGTGAGAGACTACGGATACACCACATAGAAAAACAGATGGACAGAGTTGGTGGTTAAGAAGAGGGATGGTAATGTGATGGAGTGGGTTGGTAGCAAGGGGAGGAAGTAAGAAGCAGTCACTATTTGCATGTATTATAAAAGTAAAGCCTGAAAGAATTTGATGACATTAATTTATTGTATAAGATGGAGAGAAAAAAATGAACGCTTTTGACTTTATATTAAATACAGAAGAACATGGGCACCATCCTTCAGACTGGAGAAATTATAAAAGGAAGTGGATTTTCAGCATGAAAAAAAGAATAGTTTCCCAAATAGCAGCTTCCCCATGGATGTGCAGAGGCATTCTAGCCAAAGCCAAGGCAATGAAGAGAATCGTTCCTGATGATGCCCATGAGAAAGAATGGCTCTTCTTCCCCCCCTCTCCATTGTTAATACAGGTAGATATACTGGCTGAAATGAGGTAAAAGCCAGAATGAAAGGAGAGGGAAGGAAGGAAGGCAGGAACAAGGAAGGGAGAACAAGGTGATGATGGAGAGGCACTCGGTGGCAAGTGTTTGGATTTCAGGAGAAAGCATGGCGATTAATATGCAGAACTGGATATTTAAGTTAAAAACAAGTTTTTAATTATATTCTTTATCATCTAAAACAATTTTTAAATTTAAATATATTTTGATCGTATTCTTCCCCTCCTCCAAGTCCTTCTAGATCCTCTCCCTGTCCCTAGCTTCCCTCCCTGCAACCCACCAGTTTTTAAAAGCTGCAGCACTCATTGAGAGAATGACAGGAACTCAGATTCACAAAGTCTTCGAAGCTTCTCCCACTGATGCCTGACTCTGCTGCTTAGCACGGTGTAGCATTAACTCTTCTAGTGAACCTGTTTGTGGAAAGACTCGAGTCCGTATTTCCCTTGCTCTGAATCTCATCTTCCAGCCTTCTCTTAGCTGTGCTAGTGACTGATAGTCCTTCCAATTGGACCTTGTTCCTTATTAACAAACTGATTTATTTTCTTTTCACATAGGATCCTGCACTGGCCCTTCCATACTCTGAAGGAAAGACAATAAATCATATTACCAAGGATTTATAAACTGAAAGTCAGAACTAATCTAGTCTAAAATAAGGCTGTTTTGGAATGAGTTCAGATGTCAGTCGGTAAGCCTTGTTAAACTTATTCCACTTATGGGAAACTAGACCATAAAAACAAAATCACAGTAAGAGCATGTATATTTGCTTTTGACTACATGGTTAATCACAAAACTAGAAGAGAGTCCTGATGCACGTGAAGAACCACGTGCTAGCAACCTAAACTGAGAAGCAGTACGCAGCCAGTGGGAGGAAGTGAATTAATTAAACTGTTTATCTTTCAAGAAGATCAATGAAATACATGTTCATGGGGATTTTAAAAGTATATGTAAATTGCTGTTTTGTAAATATGTCACTATATAAGATATATACATTTTAGCAGAAAATATTTTATATATCATCTATATGATATGTATGGTTTTACGAAAGAGGAAAAACAATGTTGAGTCACAGTTTGGGTAGTTAACTTTTCCCCACCATCCATTACAATAAATAAATTATAGATGAACCAGTACACATCCTCACACAAACACCAGCATTGTTCCTCTTCTTGTGTGCCCTGCAAACTGAGTCCTTCCCTTCTTTTTTGCCTCACCTTCCTTCCCTCTTTGGTTTTTCTTTCTCCCCCCTGCATTGTCATTAATCAGTTTTTTCTGTTGTTCTATCTGGACCTATGATTGTCTAAAATCCTGTTCAATACCAATTACTTATATCACAATCTATAGGCTGAATGATGTTTATGATTTTAAAATCACTTTTTGAAGGTGCTCCTCATCCAGCTAATCTCCTATTTCTTGGTCATCAGGTGCTTTCTTATTTTCTTCCAGTACCATCTAATATCATCTTTTTCTCATTCTGTTAATATCAATGTGTTGGTTAACTTGGGGTAAGATATCAGCATATAACATGGCCTTTTGCTACAGGCTCCATGTCACTATAACTTGGGAATTCACTAGAGCATAGTACTTCACCTTCACAGTAAAAGTAGTGCAGATATGGGAGAGAATATGATATTTGTATCTCCAGTTGCTAAATTCTTTCAAATGTAGAGCAAGGTGCACCCTTGAATCTTCAAGCTTTCTTTTTCTGAGGAATAGGCAAAACAGAACCATTTAGGATATAATTTGTAACGGACCTTAGTAGACCATGTGTAGTGGCCCCTGCCTGTTGTAAGGAGGCTGCTTGTTTGTTTCCCGGCCACCCAGATTCCCAAAGTAATCACAAGAAACCATATTATTTAAATCACTGCTTGGCCCGTTAGCTCTAACTTCTTATTTGCCAGCTTTTACATCTTAATTTAACCCATATCCATTAATCTGTGTATTGTCACGAGGCTGTGGCTTACTGGGTAAATTTCCATTCAGCATCTGTCTCCGGCAGAGCTACATTGCTTCTCTCCTGACTCTGCTTTCTTTCTCCTAGAATTCAGCCTAGCTTTCACTGCCTAAGTTCTACCTTGCTATAGGCCAAGCCAGTTTCTTTATTCATTAACCAATAAAACACTTAGACAAAAGGACCTCCCACACCACCTGCCTGTAACCCTTACTTTAGCAGGTAGAGGCAGGAGCATTTTGAGCTCAAGTCCAGCCTGGGCTATGTAGTGAGAATCTGGGTAGAGGGAGGGATAGAAGGAGCAAGTTAGGGAGAATGTTCGGATGCACACATATGAAAGATCTACCGCAGAGGATCTAATGACTTAGCAGCACATACAAAGAAGAAAGCTTCTACTAACTTAAAATAACTTTGAATTTTAGCCTAATTTCATAATCTGAGTTGGCTGCCCACTGACTTTAATGCTCATCTGTGAGAGCGAATTGAGAGTTGTCAGTAACCCATCCAGTAACTTGCCAGTCTGTCCTGGGTGTTCTGTCGTTTATAGTGTGAATAGACTTTCTTCTGGGAATTCAATAGTCTTAAACTGTCATCAGGAAAGCAAAGTTCAATCAGACTAAGTACATTTTCTTCTTCTGGTTCCTGTAATTTTTGATGATGGGAATGTTAGGAAAGCATTACAAAACTCTAAAATGCTCTGTAGATTTTACTTCTTGCATTATGTTACACCAAGTTTTATATCCTTGGTGCTCAAAAATGTCTTTGTGAGAAAATGTCTTTGGGAGTTTTTTTTTTGCATTAAGTAACCTACAATGAGTGTTGACTGATGCCATTATCATAAATGCCCTTGAGTGTAAATTACACAGGATACATGGGTCAAAGAGGGTCCCTTTGTAAACACTACCACTGTCAGAAAGCTAGGCTTAACAAAACTTCTACAATGCCATACATATAACCAATCAAGGACTGTGGTTCCCTGGAAGAAGCCTACAAATCTAAAGGGCTAAAAAGGAGGGACAAAGTTGTAGTGTCTGCATTCTTATCATCCCATGGTGATGTAGGAGGGTCATCTGTCTATGTGTTACTTTCATTGGTTAATAAAGAAACTGCCTTGGCCCCCTTTGATAGGCCAGTCCTTAGGTGGGTGGAGTAGACAGAACAG